>OY720023.1:8277898-8404063 GCA_963082485.1 Eudonia mercurella | reverse complement strand
CAGATGGGGTGGTTTAAATTTTAGTAAGTTAGAATTAGTGCAATACTTACTGGTAGAAACAGTGACTGGCGGACAGCAGCCACTGGTCCGTGATGAGGGTTGCGCCGCACTGGAAGTCGCCGTCGCGGTACAGCGCCGCCTGCCAAGGCCACGCGCCCGCCGCTGCGCCGCCGCCTCCCACCACCCTGCTCCAGCGCACGCGCGCCCCGCGCTCAGTTACAGCCCTAGCCAACACATCGGCTCGCGTATCTAGCCAGCCGCGAGAGCTCAGCTAGATCTCAAAATAAGGAGACCCCGGAAGGTCAGCTTAATACGTACAGCGCGTGAGCAAACGCACACGCAATCTTGCAACAGCTGCTAGTTAGAGGGTCTATTTGTGCGTTGTTCGAGCGTGTTTGTATGAGGCTACCTTTTGCAGTGTCCATATTTTGTGGCTAGACACAGTCATGGTAGAAAGTAGCCGTATGGGCTGAGATTGCCGCACGGGCTGGAGAAGCGCATGTGCTTACAGGCATTGAAATGCGATTTTTGAACCGGTAGCAATAAATTTCGTATTTTAATATCAATTTACAATGTTCAAAATGCAAAAATGTGTTAATTTATGATTATTTATATATAATTTTACGCAAATATCGTAACGCATGTCAAGGGGTGCGGGTTCGTATACCGCTCGTGGAATTTTTTCAACACTTCTTTTTTCAAATTGTAATTTGTTCGCAACAATATTATGCGTAAAATTATATGTAAATAATCATAAATTAGCTTGCCTAATTCTCAACTGATCTTTCAATATTTGTAAAAATATTAAGATCGGATGATGATGACGTAGTTGTCGACATTGAATAGGGCTCCTTTGGTTTATAAAATAAAAATAGATAGTGTTAATTAATTTCGGCGAGTTGGATTGAGCCACGATAGCATAGTTGGCAGTGAACCTGACCCAGCATGTCATGGGATGCGAGTTCGAATCCCGCTCGTGGAATTTTTTCAACACTGTCTTTTTTCAAAATTTGTTAATGGTGCGATGCCATAAATGTCCATACTCGTATGTCCCATAAATTAAATGCTCATAAATTTCATACTACAAAAAAGTACACTTTATCGCTTTAGCACACTCGTTTCCCATCCAGGTCTCTGTGCCTACGCGGTTGTTAGGTACCTTACACTTTTATATTTGTTATATCCTTCTACACACTGCTTTTACGTTTATATTGGCATCCTTGCACCTTGCACAAGTAAACAAACTCACACAAGGGACCATCTGCATCAAGCCTTAATGTCAGATTAGGACCGCCGATGCGCGTTCTTCATCCAAAAGACTAGTGTCTTGAGAGAGTTGCCCCGTGACACGTATAGGCCACTCTCTATTTTCCAAATAGGTGACCGGAAGTGCCAAGCGCGCTCACTTCTCTTTGTACAAAGATCACCACTTGCAGCTTCCACTGCTTGGGTGTAGAAGTATAGAAGGGTTGTACGTATACAGTTGAAGTACACACCTCGGCTGCTGCGCATCGGCGTGCGGGCGGATGCCGCAGTCGAGGTCCTTGCAGCGCACGCGCAGCGCCCGCCGGCGTGTGCACGCCGCGCGCCGGAACGTCAGCCGCGTATCGGCGGCGCGCGCCTCGGCGTTGTGCCATACCTCCCAGTAGCCCACGGAGCTTGTCTTGCGACCCTCACGCGCTTCTCGGGTCCACGGAGAGTCCCTGGGAATAATGAAATGTATATATATATATACAATCGTAGTCAAACAACCGACGACCGCTACGTTGGCATTAAAGAAAGTTTTTTTTTGATAGTTCGATAGGCTTGCATTTGACTACTATCTCACCTGATGGTAAGTGATGATGTAGCCTACAATGTAACATGCTTGCCTAGAAGGTACCGATTTACTCGCGATTTGAAGACCCCAATATTATATTTAATAGCTGTGCCCCGCGGTTTCACCCGCGTTAATTAGCGAACAATCTATTTAGTCATAGCGTGATATAATGCCTTCCTCAATAAATGGACTATTCAACACAAAAATATTTTTTCAATTCGAACCAGTAGTTCCTGAGATTAGCGCCTTCAACCAAACAAACAAACAAACTCTTCAGCTTTATGATATTAGTATAAGTATAGATAGGAAACACAGACTGATGCAAGGAGTTCCACGGCTTTGCGGTACGTAAGAAAAACGTGGACGCAAAACGCTGGTACGCATGAGTGGAATCTCCACTGTGTATCTATGGCGTCGCGCATTTGTCTGGTTGTCCTGTGATAGATAAGTGATGGAGGAATCAAATTGAACAATTCCATTGCACACTCTTCGAAGTGAATCCAATAAAAAATCGAAAGACTTGCGACCTGGCGCCGATGTTCTAAGCTTTGCAGCTTGGCGTGAAACAGGTCATCGTTGATAAGCTTTCTGGATCTCCTGTCAATCCAGTGCTCCAAGTTGGTATTTGGCGGAACCGTCCTAAAGCTGAGAACAATACCCCATACCCGACTGGACTTGTGCTTGTGTAGAGTAAGCAGCTGTCCTGGTGTGAAGTACCTTCTCACCTTTGAGAGGATATTTAGCTTTTTAGCGGGAAGTTGTGACTTCGATTCCAGGTAGGAGTTAAAATTTAGAGTCGATGGCAGTTTCATACCAAAAAGGTATGCCATTAAACAGTGCGACTGGTCAAGTAGTTCGTTTGAAAAGATGTTGAATCTCTAGATAACACAAGCTTTATAACTATATAACTAAAGTTATTAGTTAGCAGAGAACTTCGAGTGAATAAAAACTTTTTGTTCCCGTTCATGTCGTCGTAATCAGTCGTAATAGCCCGTGTTGTTTTGATTGATGGTCATAGTTACCATAGTTACAAAAGAAACAACAAAAGTTTACTCACTGGTATGTCATAGCGCGGCAAACGGCTTTCCCTAAGTCCGGCAACTTGAGTGAACTGTGCGCCTGATCAACTACGTCCGCAAAGCTGTCCACGCATAGTCTGCCCCAGACTCCGCGCTTCCTCACCATGACAAAACCTAACACAAATAAAAAAAAAACGTTACAATTTAAAATACAGAAGTAAACGTAAGTTGACAGTATTTTGTATTTAATTTCTATAATTTTCTTTTGTATTCGGTCTGCAATTTATAAGGTTAAGCAACTTTCGCAGAGGCCGGTCATCGGATGGGTGACCCAAAATATATCATCTTGAGTTCTTCCGAGCTTCGGAAGGCACGTAAAGCCGTTTCGGTGTCGGTTGCATTAGCAGGTTTTAACAATCACCAATCTACACAGGTCCCGCGTGGTGGTTTACGGCCCGTTCTCCCTATACATCCAAGAGGAAAGCTCGTGCTCCAGCAGTGGACAAATAAAATGAGCTGGTGATGATGATGATGATGACGATAATGATGATGTAATAAGATTACAGTATTTCTAATCGAAATAGAGACTACCTTCTTCGTTATACGGAATGACTTCGTTGTCTTCTAGCTCATCAGCAAGAGCGACACAGCTTTTCTCATCGTCACCCAGTGGACAATCTGGATTTCCATCACACACTCGATTCCTGTCAATACATTGTCGAGCGTTTGCACAGACGTATTGTCCTTCTTCGCACCAGTCTGAAAGAAGAATTTAATGTGTTAGAAAATCATAAACTACTGTGAATAATTGTCAGGATACCTACATTTAAACAGCCCAAGTATTTAATGATTTTTTACAATATTATTTTATTTTAATTATTTATTTATTTATTTATTTCACTACTTACAACTATCATTACAGGAATACCCTAATGCGATAGCGAATATAGTCTTCGATCAATAATATATGATATAGGTGTAAATCGATTTTAAAATACCCTATAGCTTTGCTTGTTGCTGACGCACTACCTCTAATTTTCGCCGCAGTTTATTTATTTATTTATTTTTTATTTTATTTTTTTAGTTGCTGCACTGCTGCTGCTGCTTGACAATTTGCTGACTTGCTGCTGTCTAGAAGAGATCGCTTTATAAGACTGCCTTTGTTCAAGTTTGTATTAACATTTTTGTTGTTTGTTTTCAGTGTTATAGTGTGAGAAATAAAGTGTTTTATCGATCTTTCTGTATATCTGATAACTCTTCTTTAATTATTTATGTAAATTAAAATGAAGAGCGGAGTGGAAAAAGATGGCTCGTTTAAATTATAACGTTCCTAACTTACAGTGCTCAACTTTGGTTTTTCTTACCACAATTGTTTTCGTCGGTATAGTCCCAGCAGTCGACGACGCCGTCACAAATCTTAGACTGTGAGAACTCGGCTCGCAAGTAATCAGCGCATGTGCAAGCGCGTTCATCGTCTCCGCTGGGGCAGTCAATCAGTCGGTTACAGCGCGATGTCAGCGGCAAGCAAGCACCCGATGCGCACCGAAACGATGTTATGTTGTTACATTCCTCTAAAATAAATTCTAAAACATTAACTTTGACGAGGTCGGCGTTAAAAAGAAGACGCTGTTTGTAACGAATAATGTAACGATCACTACAGTTGAATGTAGTCGGTGACAATAAAAAGATTAGCTCTCGATTATCCTCCTTGCTTCGAAAGGCATAGTTACGTGCGTTTCGAAGCACTGAAGATAATCTCCATTTAACCATAGCCTTTGATATTGATAGCTATCAGTACACTTCAGTCATTAAGCAAGCGCATGGCTTGCTTCGAGACCAAAACAGGCTGCTCGAAAGACCAGGTTAATCTTACGATTAATTACTCGACGAATATGATGGCACAGCTTTAAAATTAGAAACGTGCTCTTACCTTCTTTAACGATTTCTTTAATAGTTGTGTAGTCCTTTTCTTTGTATGGTTTGTTACCATAACTTGGTTTACTGTATGTTTTTTCTGGTTTGTCAAGTCCGTTGTCATCTTGTTTAGAAGGCACTTTATTAAAAGATTTTGTAAGAATCTTAAATCCAGCTTGATTAAGCGTATAACTCGATGGTATAGCTTTCGTAGAGATTACACCTCCAGGCGACCGAAATAAAGTGTTGTTATTTGAATCAGATATAGTTGCAAGACTGGCCAGCTGTTTGAGTTTGTCAATTGTAAGTGAATTTGATTGGTTGTAAGGTATTTCTAGTACTACATCTGGTTCTAGCGCTAGCTCATAAGCAGGTAAGGTTTGAGTTTTATTTGCCTGTTTACTGCTGACACTACCTGTAACATGATAGGACACTCTGTACGTTCCTTCAGGTACATTTGTTACAAGCATATTGTTTGTATTTTCAGATGTATTCAAATCATCACTTGACTTAGGCAGTCGATTTTTACTAGGGCCGTTTTCAATTGTCACTTTCATATTATCAGACACTGTTGCTAACATAGCTCCATCCTCAGTTTCCCCTTCATCAAACCATGAAGAAGATGTTACGATTTCTGGCTGATTGGAGTCACCTGCTTGAACAATTTGGACATAGTTTTCTGTACTAAGGTCGTTAATTATTTTTTGCGTGTTTGGATCGTTTTGAAAAAAACTACGCAAATTTTCCTTTGTTGCTTGTGATTCTACGTTTATTTTAGGTCTTGGTCTTAGAGGTCTTAGTCTTGATCCACTTAAATTCGATTTAGCCGGCAGTAATGTAATTACATTTCCCGTGGTCGTCTGGATTTCATCTTCGAGAACGACTTCTACGGACCCAGTCATTTTGTTGGTACCATGACGCTCCTCAATTTTTTCAGTACTTTCGTTCATTTCTTTATCAGGTTTATCTGTTGCGTTTTGTGTATATTTCTTTATTATTTCAGTTAAATTTCTTAGAATGGAAATTTTGTTTTGAAATCGAGGTGTTGTGTTTGGAAAAACTGCATCATTTTTTGTGATTATTGCCTGCAGAGTATCGTTATAATACTTTTCAGGTGAGTTTTTACTAAACGTATCATTGCCATTAGTCGATGTATTTACTAACTCCCAAGTATGAAGAGGTCCACTCGTAGTGGGAATTATTGAAACTTTATTATTAGGCCGTTTTGTAGAATTTTCTTTAGTAGTGTTTTTTACCAAATCATCTTCAAGGGTAGAATCAATATCAATTCTTGACTCAATTTCTAAAACAGTAGTAGAAGAAGTACTGCTACTTATAGTAGTTGGAGCGTCGGTAGCTGTAGGAGAAGTTGAAGCTATTGTAGTTGTTGATAGTGTTTTTGTGCTATTTGGTTTTTTAATTATGGATGCTCCATCAAATGCAATTTTTTCAGTGCTAGTATCTTGCTGTGCTACATTTACAACAACAGAAGTAATTTGGTCCTTTGGTGGTCTTTGTACTGGTTTACCGTCATCTTCGTCGTCGGATTGTATTTCAGATTGTACTTCAACTACAGAACTGATTTTATCTACTGGAATCGGATGAGGCTTAACGTAGCCTGTTCCTAAAGTCTCCATGTTTTTAAGCGGTGTTGCGTAAGTTGGACGTGTGAAACTCGTGTAAATAGGACTTGGCACGTAGACTTCAGCCGCTAAATCGGGATCTACATTATTAACTCCTGCAGGTTTACGTGTGGTTCGATCTCTGTTTTTAACGGGTGGTATTGGTGTTAACATACTTTCCAAAATGGCGGCGTCATCTACGACCTCCGCAACGCCCATTCTATCTTCAGCATTTATATCACTAGTGACTTCATTAACGACTGGCGGGGTTTCACTGGTTACTTCATGGTACGGTCTCGTTATGGGCCGCCACGGTTCATTGTCTATTACATGCGGAACAGTAAACAGCGAATCTATTTGTGGTAAATCTTTATAGTGATTCTCGTTAGTTAGAAGATCAAGTAATATTTGTGATACATTATTTGAAGTAGACTCTAAAGTAGTTGTTGATATAGGTGCAGATGTGGTTGATGTGGTTGATATCGATGATGTTTTCTTTGCGTCATCTCTTTTTGGAGTGGGATCTGTTTTTGTCTTAACATTTAGAGTAGATGTTATTGTAAAAGGTCGATTTTTTGGTGTGGTAGTAAACAACTTTTTTGTTGTAGAAGTTTTTGATGTTGTTGTTTTTGTGGTTGGGGCCTTTGTCGTTGTACTTGATTTCGCAGCTGAAACTGGTTTGTGACTTACTCTTACAGGGGTAGCAGTCTTCTTATTTTCGGTAATGTCTGCCTCTGTTTTGGTTATTTGAAATGTGCCTTGTACTACAGGAATATTTTCTAAATCGATTTCAGGCTCATCATCTTCTTTTTTCCCATTTTCATTCGGTTTAACTGTGGTTTTTCTTACAACACCAACACGTGTTTGAAGAGTTTTATCTTTTACACTTTGGGGTGATAACGTTTTTGGATAATTTGTAGCCATGCTTTCGTTCATTGCTTCTTTAACATAAGATTCTGAGTGATATGTGTGTTCTAAATCTCGTTTGATTACTATACTTGACGTATCTACTTTTATAGTTGGCCCAAGCGCAGGATGCTTCGAGAGTAAATCTTGCACTAAAATATTTTTTAGTGTTTCTTCTATATTGGATACGGTACTGGAAAAGAAATCGTTTGTTAGTATAAAATATTTATAATGAATTTCAAAGAGGATAACTACAAAGTAAGTGGATAAGTACCTTGGTATTTTTCTTCTATCTAAATACAATCTAAAGTGAACGTCAAGTCTTCGATCGCCAAAGCCAGTGACGAGGGCGCCAGCGAAGGCCTGCCTGAGTGGTGAAGGCCCGTTGTAGGCCTGTCTCAGGGCTGTGCCGTACCGCCGCGCCCGCTCCCTCCAAGCGGGGCTGTTGGGGGCTCCACCGTACACATCTCCACGGGTCACTCTGAATGAACCCTCAAACGTCATCATCGCTAAAATAAAAAAGATAGAGAACTGTTGTAAGAAATTGGGGTTTATTTATTCTTATGTAGTATAGAATAGAATAGAATAGAATATCATTTATTGCTTAAACAAGAATGAGTAGTAACCGCATGGTGGATAATAGCTTTTATCATTGATATCATCAACGTCATTACAATTGATGGGTATCAATCACCACACTTGCCAATGGTCACATTAACCGACCTGGGAAGCTGAACCTGAACTTATGACCATTAGTAATAAGTGTACTGTAAACCAGTACAAGGATTAAACATTTAGAAGTCTTATAAATTAATCATAGAAATTAGTTAGGTAACTAGATAGGTGTTCCGAATTGATTTAAGTGTTTGGAAGTTTCCGAATTGATTAAGAGACTCATTGGTGATCCTGCCCTGATAGACGCTAAGCTGCAAAGTCTAGAACATCGGCGTAGGGTGGCTCGTATGTCGGTCTTCTACAGGATTCATTTCCACTTTCCGCTATCGGAGCGCGAGGCGCGAGTTCCATCCCTATGTTGTAGATATGCCACCTTGTCGCACGAGCCGATTCGGTTCAACTTTCTTAGTGCGTACAGCTAGGGAATGGAATGCGCTGCCTGCGAGTGTGTTCCCTGAAAGGTATAATCTGGACCTCTTCAAGGCCAAAGTGAATAGGCTATTTCTAGGCAGACCAATAAAAAAAATAAAAATAAAAATTACATCCCCGCTACCAAAAATTACCGAAGAGTCATCAATAGTAAAAACTCGCACTAAGCACTCATTTGCTTTTTGGAGAGAGTTTGCTGATGGCCTCAGACAGCCTTTTCAATGTCCCCGGTGATTTTTGGGGCAGCGAGAAACTTTTAGGGGTTTCTAAAGACGTGTGATTGAAACACCGTCAGAGGGTTCGGATTTAGTCTAGAAGGGCACGGGAACACGCTTGCGTGATGCCATCTCTACTAGAAATCTACTGAGGATATTTGATCACACGGATTAAGGAACGTTTTAGGTTCTCGCCGCCCCTAAAAGTCTGGTTACGCTGAAATACGTTGTAGCGGCTACATGCGGTCAACCACAGACTCTTTAAAAACACTTAAGTCCAGGACCTAGCTTGGATTCGAGGCACCCACAGTTCCGCAATCGACCCGACCCGAACGCCTCGGAGAATTTAGTAGGAGACGGGGACGCGCTTGCGATATGCCATCCCATCTAGAAACCTTCTGAGGATGTTTCGATCACATGGCTTCAGGAACCTTTTACTTTCTCGGAAGGAAGGAAAACTGCAAACTCTTTCCAAAAAGAATTGTTATGCTACTCACGCTCCCCGTTGTCGGGCCGCAGCGCGCCCATGTAGAAGGCGAGCGCGGCCACCGCCAGCACCGCGAAGGCAGCCAGCAGCGCGCCGCCCACCAGCGCCGCGGAGCACAGCCCGCCGCCGCGCCCGCTGCTGCTGGCCCGCGGGTACCCCCCGCCCGCGAAACGGTATTCACTCTGGAAAAAAACAAAACAAAGTTAGACAAAAAGTTTACAACAATAGTAAAGTAAACTGTAGTAAGATGTAATGAAAGGCCGTCGTGTTATTTATGTGCGCCAGTAAATTTAAACTTGGTTATAATCTGTTTTGTAGTTTTTTTGATAATAAATAAAATAAAATAAAATAAAGTAGTTAAGTTGGCGCGCGAGCGGCACGGCGGCGGCGGCGTTCCAGGACGACGACTTTCGGCGACGCCGCTGGCACATTGGTGAGGTGAGGTGAGGTGAGCCAAAAGTTGGGACAACCGCGCACGTGACCTATAGGCGGACAATGTGCGAGCTTAAATTTTGTACGGCCACACAAATAATTATAGCCTTAAATTACAACACAAGGTGACTTTTGAAAGGAACCCTCGAGATCAATTAGAGAAATTATAAGTCAAGCCACAGATTTTTTTATTGGCCACGTGATCAAACTTCTTATTTTTATAACTAGGCAACGGGAAAATGAGATATGCTCTAATAAACTAATTCGTCTTTTTTACAACGCCAACTCAATATCCTATAGAAAGCGTGTGGTAAAAATAAACAATTATCTTAACTGGTCCTTCTTATTTATACATTGCCACCTAATTTACTGACTCAGTCACGGATTTTATATCTCATCACCATTTTACGTTTTACAGCTTCAACACAAGGTCCTCAAAAAAATATAATTCAAGCTTCTATAGATAACATCATGTAAAATAATACATCATACTCTTTTATCGTGAAAATAGTCAGTGCAAGATTTAGCGCGAGTGTCGAAACGTCATTTACGTAGTAATTAAACTTTAACCTAATCTGTGGTCACGCTGGCGCCGCCATACAGAACCGAAGCGGGGCGGGGAAGCGGGGGACGTGGGGGAGCACCCACCCCGCGAGGGGGGCGAGGGAGTGCCCCTCGCTATGAAAAAAGTGTAGAGTTCATTAGGTTAAGTTAGGTTAGTATGGTGACCAAAAACGCGTGAGCAGAGCGAGCGGAGCGAGCGTGCCGCGGAAGCGGCCGGCGAAGCGCCAGAAACGACGTTTTCGTACGTGCGACGTTTTTGTACATACCTACCTATAACCTTACCTTTATGACCATACCTTTTAGACATACCTACAAAGGTGACGTTTGAAATTGTTTATACGGGTTTAAAATAGGTACTTAACCATACACAAATAAATACAATAATTTTTAATACACAAATTGATTCTTGAAAATAAAATCTTTTATTTTGTCTCCCCTCAATAGTTTAGTGGCCGTAATTTACTATTTAATGACAATTTTAGCAAAATTTTGACGATTAATTAATGTGGGATGAGTTACATTTTAAACGTACTTAGTTAAAAAATTAGAAGCTTAAAGAATATCTTTTTGATGTCATATATTAATATTTTAGAAGTTTACTGCTTGAATGCATGTTACTAATTTAGATGCTAAAAAATAACCACCATGCTGAGTTGTATTTAGAGTGGCTTACATAGAAGATAACTACTTAGTGGCTAAGATAGTATCATTCAGACGCTCGTTAATTGTGGCTGACTTAGTAATTTAGAAGGCAATGTAGATTTTTAGAGGCGAATAAAGCTATTAAAAAGAAGTCTGTTTAAATAGCATCCGATCAATTATATGAATTTTCATATAAATTTTGCGTTTCGCGTCTCTTTTCCACAACTGCAAAAATATTGCTACACAACAGCTCTTAGTCAGGGGGCAGGACTTTCATTTTTAACATTTTGAATTAATTTAGTCTTTAAGTTACATTGAAGTCATCATCATCAGCAGCTCATTTTATGTTCCCACTCCTTGGGCACGCAGCCTTCCCTATGGATGGATAGAGAGAACATTTCATAATATAAAAGAAGACACATTAATGTATTACTATGTGCATTTTTTAAATAGTGACATAATCTACTTTTTCTTTCTATCACACTTAACAGGACCTAAGTAAGTAGTACAGATATTCCCATTGAGCCTTTGAGATTTACGGTTGGCCAAATTTGGAGTGAATAAGTTCCACCATCGATCTTGCATTGGACGTCGTTACATCTAATGTCGGCGTAATTTTTGCACAGCGATGGGAACGAGTCTTTCGGCACTTTATGGGATGGGAATCGCCCGCGGTGTAGCTATCCGTCTGCACTCGCGTCGCGCCTGTCACTTCGCATCGTTAATCACGCCCCGGACGATAAAATGACGAAACCAAACAAATGCCGGTCAAAAAGTATTAAGAACTTCTTGGAAGACATGAAATATGCAAAGAAAAACAAAAGAAACATCAAAAATTGGCTTCCAGAACAGGTCCCACCGAGATTTGAACTCGGATCGTTGGATTCAAAGTCCAAAGTGCTAACCATTACACCATGGGACCGCAATACTAGCGCCATTAAATTGCGTGTCTAGTCCAGAATGCGTTATTCACCATTATATTGGTTACATTTCACAGCATAAAGAAGTACAGATGTCCAGAATTTCATTTCTTTTGTTTCATGAAGCTAATATGAAGATTGAAGAGAGCCCGTATGATTTAATGAGACAAGCGTTTTGGTAGTTAATTTTTTTGGTTGCACCAATTAAGTTGCTAAAACGTAGTGCCATTAAAAAATGTTTTAAATTTTTATAGACATAGGAATGAAGAAATTCTGGTTCCGGCGAGCAGACACGAGAACGAATCACTTTTTCGGGGAGTTTGTTGTACACCAGGAGCAAAAACCATCCAGTGTAAGTATCAGATGACATTTCATGAAAATAACTTTAGTAAAATAGTAAATTCATTTAACATATCCATTGAAAATCATTGTCATTAACGTTGTCAAATTAATATTTATCTTGACGATAATGGAGAATGTAAACAAAATAATTAAAAATAAACAGAAAATATTTTTGAACTGAGTGAACGTTTGATATTACGTAGGTAATAACGAAGTAACTTTGTCGAAGAACCAAGTAGAAGTAGAAGAAGAAGTAGAGAAGAAGAAGTAGAGAAGGAGAAGTAGAGAGTAGAAGAAGAAGTTGTTGTTTGTTTGAAGAAGAAGAAGAAGGAAGTAACGCTAATCATGTATACGTTCTAGATAGACTTATGAATCATGGCGCGATGAAACTGGTCCTTAGCCTCCTGTTTAAGACTTACATCAACGTCAGCGATTACAAAACTTTTAACGAATTATTTAAGAGCAAATTGCATTCTTTCATGTTGGTAACGTGGTACTGCGAAGCTCGCTAATTATAATCATTTCTTGTTTATTTAGCGGGTGCACAGACATCCGGCGTATAATTGTCCACGGCTAAACGGCGTAATGAGGGCCCTGAACCCTGACACACCCTGCCCGACCGCATAACACTCCCTTTTGGACCACCAACATAACAGATACCAGATTGTTGAAAATAATTTGGAACATTCTACATGGCCAAGATATGGCATAGTTGCAAGAATGAGAATGCAGCAAAAAGTTTAACGGATTGGGTGCCGTAAAATTGCGTTGTTACCTTCGTACGTCACCAATTAACATAATAAATATTTAGGAAAATGAAATAGGCTTTATGATATACTAAAAAGTTGCTTAAAAAAAATTAGAAGAAATTGGAATCTCTTTTTAACAACGGAAACGCCAAACTTTTTAATGATGACGTATGTTTTAAACGCGTCAACTAGCTAAGCCACTTACACTGTGACCGTAAATGAATTAGAGACAAAACGAAAGGGAGCTGTTTCAGGGGGATACGGCTATCGATTGAGGCTGCGCGCGAAAGGGAGGGCTGAGCGGAAGGGAGATGAAAATGAAGGGATTGACTTGCGGTGTGTTTTAGAGCAGGAAAACTGTTGTGATTTTTATTCTACGTTATATGATAATTTATGGAATGCACTATCTCATGTCAAGATTGCATGATTGCGATGAATAATAATTGAAAGGTATAAGAAAAAAAAGTAAGAAAGTTTTGTGGTAAAAATCAAATTCACATTAAAATATACTACTTTTTGTGTCAAATATTATGATAATTTGACATAGATTTACAAAAAGATGCAAAATGAAAACCAGGTCCCACCGAGATTTGAACTCGGATCGCTGGATTCAGAGTCCAGAATGCTAACCATTACACCATGGGACCGTTGGATACTAACGACCAAATCACAGACTAAGATCGGATCTGTAAAAATTTTTGTCTATGTATATTCATCACGGGTAGGGTAGTTTAAAGAGTTATCTAATTTCAAAGTAAAGGTCACGTGAAAATCTACACCAATACTATAAAGACGTAAAAAAATATTTATTTGTTTGTTTATAGAGGCAGGAGGTCAATCTCCAGAATTATTAAACCGATTCTAAAAAAGCTTACATAGACACACATAATCTATGAGAATTATTTAAAAGTTCTTGTGGCACGCACTGAAGACTTGTGACGAACAAAATTCAAGCGCAAGTATTGGGGGTTAGAACATAGTATTATATTATATAAAGTATATATTTCTTGGGATTAAATAAATCATTTTGCCATTGGTTTGTAGAAGGTAAAGGCACGCAAAGGTAAGAATGAATTCTTAGAAAATCTTTATTAGTTACTTGGATTAATCATCGTAAAGATTACCATGTTAGTGCTAAATTTGAAAATGGCAGAGCTGCTCGCAGTAATAGAGAAAAGTTGTTGGGATTTTTCTAAAGATTTTCTCGTTATATGTTATTTATATTAGGACTGTAAAAACTAATTGAGGGCGAGTAGGACATCCGTAGCAATGGTAGCGAATTGAAGCTTCGTAATAGTTTTACTGTAAAAAATACTTACCAAGTTTACTATCTATCTTTCTATTTATATAAAATTCGGCTTCGCAGGGGTGTACTTTTATTATAAAAATTTTTTTTTAATATAGCCTATAGCCTTCCTCAATAAATGGACTATTCAACACAAAAATAATTTTACAATTCGAACCAGTAGTAGTTCATGAGATTAGCGCGTTCAACCAGACAAACAAATTCGAGAATGGCTGGACCGATTTGGCTATTTTTTTGTATGTTGCACACGGAAAATTTTAATAAAGAAAAAAAAATATAGAGAAAAATATAAAAATTGCGTGGATTGGCCAAATTTTTTTTTGTTTTGTTGTCATAGAAACTACCAAAGCGGTACAAAGTCGGCCGGGTCAGCTAGTTAGTAATAATTATTTCAGAATATTTTGCTTACAAACTTCAAAGGCTTGAATGAGATGGGAGCGGAAATATTTTGCACATTTTTTCACCAAAACTTTTCGCCCAAGAATAAAGTATTTATAATGTGCTTTTGTTCTATTAGGCAAATACTTTAAGTGTGTAATTTGGGTGGTCGTGAATTCCCGAGGGAATGAGATATTTTTAAAATGTAGGTATCCTATGTGTAATCTAGAGAATGCTCACAAATGTATACAAAAGTTTGTCTTGATTATAGAGCAAAGGAACTAACATTCACCCTTCGCATCGTTAGAATTATTTTAGAGCATTTCAATTTCTTTTAATATGCATGGCATTAAGCCCGTCATGTAATTTATGTTGCAAAACTTTTAAAAAAATATAAAAAACATGACCATTGTATAGTCACAATTAATAATGACAACTAGACCACCTCTAGTCTTACTAAGAACACACTGATTAAGTCTAGAATTTAAAGCGACACCTACATATTTATTGTTGAACTTTACATGATCATAACAAAGTTATTAGCGTTGTATGAGTATCTCGGTACCCTTGAGCATGTCATTATTCTAAGTCTTGTTCTTAATAATAGCAAATAGTATGAATAGGATGACATGCTGACCGTGGTCTCAATTTAAGGAGGCTGAGGTAGTTGTTACATACAAACAACCATATTGTTTACATACAAACAACATTTTAAATATTTATCGATATTTATAGTAAATGTGATACTCATCGAAGATAGGTGAATTGATAGTTTTAAAAGTTTTTGTGAAAAATAAGGTTTTTTTTACATTTGACGAATTAGTATAATAGATAGATAGATGGATAGATAAAACTCTTTATTGCACACACACACATAGATAAGTAATAACAAACAACGAAATTTTTTATATTATGGTGGGCAAAGGCAGTCTTATCGCTCAAAGCGATCTCTTCCAGACAACCTTTGAGGTATAAGACTACTAAAAGGAATATAAAAGGCAGTCACAGGCACAAATGTTGAAAAAAATTCCACGAGCAGGATTTGAACCTGCACCTTTCTGACATTCCGGGTCAGGTGCTCTTCCAATTGAGCTATCGTGGTTCTACCCAGCTCGCCGAAATTATTCAACACTTTTTTTTTACTTTGAAAGCCAAAGGCGCCCATTCAATGTCAACAACTACCGTCACTAACATCCGATCATAATATTTTTACAAATATTAAAGATCAGCTAATTCAGATTCAGGAAGAGCACCTGACCCGGAATGTCAGAAGGGTGCAGGTTCAAATCCTGCTCATGGAAATTTTTTCATGGAATCACTGTATATGGTACCAATATAACAATATAATTAGATTAAAATACATAATATTTAATGCTATTCTGCCGTATATCTACAAAATTATAAGAATTCTTATCCGTTGAGGAGTACGCAACACCATAGAATAATTATGCTACACGTAATCTATTAATTTAATTCAAACTATCTGTATATGTGAATTTGTACATACCTATGCAGTTATATGTTATTTAAGAAGAGCTTCTATATCAAAACAGAGCTAATGTTAACAATTAACTAATTATTATTGTCTCGGTGGCGGAGTAGCACAGCGCTCGGCTGGATATCCAAAGGTTCTGGGTTCAAGTCCAAGGTAGAGCGAAGGTTTTTGGATTTTTCGGTGCACATCCCGGGTAAGTGATAACGCGTGATTTGTGATTAAGGCAATACCCATAAATTGTGAAAGTAAAAAAATAAACAATTATAATGTGCCGCCTAAAAACTGATTGGATAATAATAGCAGGTATATAATTAAAATAAAAACCGGCCAAGTGCGTGTCGGGCCACGCGCAGTGTAGGGTTTCGTAGCCCATCTCAATAATGCGAATATTTTTTAATGGCTCATATACCTAAATGTAGATACTACCGGTTTCACATACTTAACAACGTTATTTAAGTAGTTCCCAATGAGGAATTGGTACTGCGCCAAGTACATTTTATAAGTTGGTCGACTGTTACTCGTAAACTTGTAAAGCCTACTTAGCTGTGATAGTTTTCCTTTTAACTTCATCATATATACAACTACTGTGAATTTTTTCACGTATCCAAAATCAACCATTTGGTTGGCAGGGGAGGGGGGACATCTAACAAAATTTTGCACTTTTAAGCTTAATAGTTCACAAACAGATGCCTCAATCAAAAAACCCACAACATTTTTGAAATTGCTATCCAACGACACCCGTGTGGGGTGTCGTTGGATAGCAATCTAAGGGGTCTTAGTATGAAAAAAAATGACATCACCACTTCACGTGAAGGGCCGGTAACCAAAAAAATATTTTAAAAATTTTACTTCACCACTTTGTCGGCGTGATTAATATGTATATCCATGCCAAATAACAGCTTTCTAGTACTAAGAGTCTACGAGCTAGGCTGGGGACAGACAGACAGACAGACAGACAGACGGACGGACATGGCGAAACTATAAGGGTTTCTTGTTGACTACGAAACCCTAAAAACTGTTTTTTGTCCGAAATGTGCAAATGAGTTCGCGTCAATTAATGAGAGTACGTTGATATGGCTAATTATTGTGCAAGGTTCACCTACGCACCTATGACCTACGTCATAGTTGAGCCGTAACAGTTAAACGGAGGAACTAATTCGCTGTCACGGCTACGTCTTCATAAGTGCCGACAAGATACAATCGTGAAATTATGATTAATTGCGGAATATCATGTGCCGCTATTAAAACATGCCTAATGCCTGCTTATTTATGTATATGAGTACGACCTAAATTAGTATAATGATAGTTGTTAGTAGTCACGTCACCGTCCTTGCTGACATTTTTAATTTACCTCATTTTCTTTGACGTTTTCAATTGCGTTGCTTGGCGCGGCCGCGTGACACAGCCTCCGTACGGACTATGCCTTGCTGCTCTGGCAGCCTTCCTCAGAAGATTACGCTTAATAAGCGCTATTATTTGTGGCTATTGTGTCTGAAAGACCAGGAAGACTTTTTGCTACAAAAACCTTCGAGTTTGTCGAAGCTTAAGTCTTCAGCGTTTCATAGAATCTTTTCATGTCAAGCATGTTCGAATTAATGACTATAATAACGATAATAGTATTCATAATAACGTGAACATTATAATGTTAGCACTTTGTTGAAAAAACCTCTGTGCAAGATTCCAAATTACAAAGGTTTTTTTTTATTAGTTTCAATCAAAAACATACATGTTAAAAGTTCACACGCTGCTGTGATGTGGTGAACAACAATAGTGGCTTAATTATTTTTTAAATATAACAAAAACGTTACGACTAATGTATTTGTTAGGACACTTTAATTAATTTAAATGCTGAATGGCGCTGCAATAGTATTAATATTGTAGTAAAAAAATTGTGTAACGACTTCAATGATGTCAAATATAATGGATA
Source organism: Eudonia mercurella (assembly GCA_963082485.1). NCBI lineage: Eukaryota > Metazoa > Arthropoda > Insecta > Lepidoptera > Crambidae > Eudonia > Eudonia mercurella. The sequence continues at coordinate 8,386,222 of OY720023.1, read as the reverse complement.
TTATTATGTTATCGCCAATCTGCTTAACCCGGTATTCTTCAGAACACCTAAGCATTTCATTATGAGCTCGAGCGCGCGAATACCAGACACAATAGAATTTTAATTGTTATCGTATCGGCCACCTGGTGATCGATCGACGCTCAAGGGGTTATGCTTACTAAACCAAAAGATAAAGTTCAAAATTGATTGTAGACATTTGACAGTTTTGGGTAGGTTGATCTGCCGCCGTGTGTACCTCGCCAGTTCCACAAGGTTGTAAGAACCATAGCGACGAGGGTAAGGTGCATACAAACCACCCGAGCAAGCCGAGCGAGCGAGGCGATTGTGCCGCGGCAGCCGCCGGCGTAGCGCCACAATCAAAATGATTGCTTGCTACAAGACTTTGTAATAAGAAGTCGAAGTTGGCTTTGATGATTTAAATGTTATATCAATAATATTTATATCAAATCAGCGGTGTGTAATACACTCCTGTTTTATTTGTCCTTTATTGTCTATATACCTGATCGTGACATTCTCGCCCTTACTCTCAATAAATAAAAAACCCTATAGAGTAAACTCCTTAAATACTCTCACCAAAATTAACTTCGTTAGCCTTGATTTAGCTATAAATAACATTGATTTTTCTCTAATCCTAAATTCTGATGACCCTAATACGGCTACAAATAACTTAATTGCGTCAATCACAGGAGCCATAACATCCAACAGCACCACTCGTAAAATTTCCACAAGAAACAAAATTCTTAAGCCCTGGATCACTGTTGGCTTCTTGCGATGTATGAGGACTAGAGATAAACTTCACAAATCCCATAAAAGATCTCCTGGCAATGAAGTACTTAAAGTGACCTATCTTCGATATCGTAGTTTTTGTACAAAAATTCTTAAAAAAGTTAGACGACAATATGATACCCAAGAACTGAACAAAGCCCGTAATAATCCTAAACTCTTGTGGGATAATATCAAAAGAATCACAAACACAGCAAAATCATCTATGCCATCGCCTAAATTACTTACTCTTTCTTCCACACCAGTGCAGTCTTGTAACAAAGTAAACAAATACTTCGTGAACATAGGAGAAGAATAAGCACAAAAGTTTTCTAGTGAACCATCAGATCCTCATAAGTTTCCCCTGCCTCAACATCCACAGTCCTTCATTCTGACCGAAACTAATGCTAAAGAGGTATTAAATACAATCCTCTCCCTAAGATCCAACGCTGCAACAGGTGGAGATGGCATCTCTCCAGTTATTTTAAAGAGATATGGCACTATTCTGGCGCCTATCCTGGCACACATATTTAACTTGTCCTTTCTCAAAGGTGTCTTCCCTGAAGCATTAAAAAAGGCAGTAGTTCTACCCATATTCAAGGGGGGTGATGATAGTCTAGTTACTAACTATCGTCCAATTGCAATACTCCCAGCGTTATCTAAAGTTCTTGAACGCATAGTTGGTGACCGACTTGTCACCTACCTTGAGCACTTCCACCTTTTGTCACCACAACAATTTGGCTTCAGAAAGAAGAGGTCTACATCTGATGCTCTCCACGATCTTCTTGATTATATTGTAAAGTCCTTGGATTCAAACAAAAGAGTTCTTACTGTATTTCTAGACCTTATCAAAGCCTTTGACACGGTTCCAACTAGTACTCTCCTAATAAAGCTCGAGAGGAAGGGTGTCAGAGGTCCTCAGCTTGATTTTTTCCGGAGCTATCTCACCGGCAGGTCTCAAACTGTTAAAATTAATAACAATGTTAGTGATGAGCTACGTATTGACTACGGGGTGCCCCAGGGCAGTATCCTTGGCCCAACTCTATTCCTAGTATTTATTGATGACCTTAGCAATCTTAAGCTACCTAATGGCCACATTGTTTCCTTCGCTGATGATACTGCTGTTTCTTTTTATGCTGACTCGTGGTCTGAGCTCCAAATTGCTGCCCAAAACGGGATCGAAAACATCTCTCTTTGGCTACACACAAATAAACTAACCTTAAATACTAATAAAACCAAATTTATCACTTTTTCTATCAGCGCTGGCTCTCAACCCACTTTTGTTCCTTCTTTAATAGCCCATTCTTGTGTCAGCAACATCAACTCTTCTTGTCAATGTTCTCCACTCTCACAAGTTGATACCATCAAATATCTAGGCGTAACTCTCGACAAGTACCTTAATTTTAAGCACCACATACAATCACTCTCCGGCAGGATGCGTAAACTTATATTTGTTTTTAAAGTACTTAGACATGTCGCAAATCCTACAGTCCTACAACAAGTCTACTTTGCCCTATGTCGCTCACTAATAACGTACTGTATCTCTTGCTGGGGTGGTGTCCCTAAGACTACGATGAAACCTTTAGAAGTAGCACAACGTGCCATCCTTAAAGTTGCAACATTTCGTCATTTACTTTTCCCAACTAACGAACTGTATAACATCTGCAAAGTTTTAACTGTTCGGCAACAGTTCATACTAGAAGTTGTTCGTCTCCAACACCGAAACACTCCATATACCAAGATCAGAAAACGACGTAAAGACAAAATCTGTGCCGTTCCGTCTACGTCCTTCTCTTTTACGCAAAGATTCTTCTACTACTTAGGACCTTCCTTATATAACAAAATCAATGCTGAAATCCCTATTTACAATCTCACTTCCTTTGAATGTAAAAAGGGTGTTCGCTCTATTCTTCTCAGTAAAAATTACGACCAAACGGAACATTATTTATACACATACACTTAATTAACTAATACATTCTTGTGTAACATATATTATCTTATTATTATATTATATACACATATACACACACGTTCGAGTTCACACACACACACACACACCCACACACAACACACACACACACACACACACACACACACACACACACACACACACACACACACACACACACACGCGCGCGCGCGCTCGTTTTTAGAGTAATTATTAAGAGTAACCTCTTTTCGCTCTTCAGCTGCTCTCTTACGCACTTGTTATTACCATTTTTATTTTTTTTTCTATTTTTCGTATTCTTTTGTTTTAGAAGACTCCTTATCAGGTTTCTTTAATTAAAGTGTTTAACTTTCAACTACTTTAACTTTATAGGTTAACTTTTTTCTACTTTCTGTTCATTACCGAGGTGGTGGGGGCCTGATGACCTGTACTACTGATATATTAATATCAATCACAGGCGTCAGTCTCACACAAACTATTATATAATGTACATTGTTTAAAAGTTATCATGAACTGTATACATGTGTTTGTGGAGAGAAAATAAAGTTATTATTATTATTATTATTATAGGATACCTAGGCTTGTCTAGGCAGAGTATATGATTATAAACGATAGATACAATATTTTATTAATATTTATATTTAATGACTAGGTATTCTATACAATGACTAAATTTTATACTATGTCGTAACATATATAAAACAAAAACGCCGCTCGCCAGCTTGTCTGAAGAGATGTGAATCACGAACTAGTTCTGTCTAAATCAATGTTATTACCACACCACTTTGCATGCTGATGAAGTGACAAAAACTCTTGACACGCAAACACATGTGTCTCTCATATTATACCATAAAAAATATGGATATAACCAACCACCATAGAGGCTTTGAACTAAATCAAGGTTATAAAATTATTAATTTCTTGATAGCAGATATCCTTGAATTTTAATTTGGCATACCAATTCGCGCGTGATGTAATGTTATTCCAGAAAAACTCTAATCTAAATATAGGCTAGATCGTGTGGTTTTCTATCTGTACTAGGTATCAGGTGAGTGTCTTTACCACAGTTTAGAATCATCATCATCATCAGCTCATTTTATGTCCTCACTGCAGGGGCACGAGCCTTCCCTATGGATGGATAGAGAGAATTGGCCATAAACCACCACGCGGGCCCAGTGCGGATTGGTGGTTGTTAACGACTGCTAATGCAGCCGGGACCAACAGCTTTACGTGCCTTCCGAAGCACGGAGGAGCTCGAGATGATACATTTTTGGTCACCCATCCGATGACCGGCCTTTGCGAAAGTTGCTTAACCTCAGCACTCACAGACCGGGCGCGTTATCCACTGCGCCATCGAGCTCGAGTTTAGAATGTCTCGGGATATTTTTATAAGACAACAAGGAAGCGCTCTTGGTTTTCATCTCACCGATGATGATAAGTTACGTTAAGTCCCAAAATAGAAGTGCACTTCATCCGGAAACGTCAGTTACTGCGAAACTGACTATCTTATTTTGAAAGGCTGAACACGACCATGCTACCATTGGTCTTAAGGCGACAGACTTGGTGATAGCTAGCAGGAGGTCCAGGTTTGTATACCCCGCTGGGAATCGTAACCAGGGCTACTGCCGGGTGTGAAGCCGGTGATCTAACCACTTGACCACACAGTAATATATTGCGGCCTTAACAATAAAACTGCGACATAACCTCTAAAAAATAAATAAAGTCGTAACAACTATGTTTTAATCACGTTTTTTAATCTGCTTAATGAAGGCTTAAACTGTCATAAATATAAAGGTTTTTGCTTTTAAGTATGCTTATTTGTACAATACAATCCTAAACATACTATTGTATTTTGTAGGGTAGGTACCTCATTTATTTTATTGTCGATGTCTAATGTATGGATAGCTTTTCTATGTTGGTAAATATAATTTACGGTAAGTCGTACTTCGTGTACTTTGTACAATTGCATTCATCATCATTGCATGTCGAATGGCTATAATTTATTATTAGATCTATTATACGGGTTCACTACGCCAAATGAAAATCGGTGGATTTTTACTTTTATTTTTAAGTGTTAATTGCTACACTTAAGCTGAATTAAATATTTATATAAAATACAGTGAAAAAATTAAACGCCCACCCGACCCAGCCAGGAATCAAATCTGGGTCTTCCGCAATCCGGGCGGCTGCACTGACCATTATGCTACCGGGAAGCCTTCCCGGTGGGCGTTTCATTTTTTCACTGTATTTTATAGAAAATCGGTAGTTCAATTCTCAAAATGTTTGATATGACGAATAATACTAATCCCATGCATCGTTTTACCTAAACACTTTAAATTTTATGTACATTTTATCTTGCTGCAATTCATCTAAACGAGTTAGCCCGAGGAATATTTTTATCTAATGAACGTAATCAATTTATACTATTAATAAAGAGGTAAAGTTTGTAACTTTGTTTGTTTGTTTGCGGAGGATAATCTCTGGAAACACTGGTCCAATTCCAAAAACAATTTCATAGATAGAATGCTACATTCCTTGCGGGTTAGAAAATATATGTAATATTAATAAAATAGAAATATAGTAAATAAAATAAAGAACCTTGATTAAATGTTACGTAGATTGAAGGGTAAAACTATTTGTTTTACACAAAACAATTCTTGGATATAATGACTTCAGTTGAAATGAACCACCGGTGAAATTAAAATTGTTTGATAGAAGACTCGCTCAAATAAGTGGTCGACCAGTAGCCATAGTTAAAGTATAACAAGATATAACGTGATTGGAACTGGCGCGTAGTGAACCCCTATTATACATAGTTGCTGAAGCACAAGTAAAAACTAAGGCTTTAGGATCGTCAACGCTTATACGAGCATACGCAATTCTTGCAGAGTTACAGGGACTTTGAAAAAGATGGAAGCTTCAATAGGATGCGGTGACCGTCCACCATGAAGCAAGCCGTAAGCTTGTTAGCTGACTAAGCCAAATAAAAAGGAGACAACTTTGTCCAAATATTTTGCCTATATTAATATAATTAATAATTTATTAAAATTATTTATATAATTTATTAATAGGCAAAATTTGATAACTTACCGCGTTCTTAGAAGATTATTATCTAAAAGATGCTACCTTATCGTTCGGCTTTAAAAGTCAACATAAGCAATGAAATTTTATTGTGTTCTGTATGTAAGTTTTTTGTATTACCTACTTTTATATTTCGACCTAGCTAAGGCATTTGACACAGTTTCTGTCCCACTCCTTCTAAACAAGCTTGAAAGGGTCGGTGTAAGAGGTACCCAACTCGACCTCTTTAGGGACTACCTGTCAAATCGATTTCAGAGAATTCGAATTGCTGATGTGTGTAGTACTGACTTACCTATCGACATCGGTGTACCACAGGGAAGTTCCTTAGGGCCGACTCTGTTCTTAACCTATATTAACGACCTATGTAATCTACACTTAAATAAGGGTAAAATAATCACATTTGCTGACGACACAGCCCTATTGTTTGCTGGGGATACGTGGGAACAAGTCTTTACTTATGCACAAAATGGTTTTAACACCGTCAAAAGATGGCTGATGGCTAATAAACTCACTCTCAATGAAACGAAAACAAAATACATACCATTCTCTCTTAGGAACTTAAAACATGTGCCCTACACTAATCTTTCTATAATCTCACATTTAAACATTTGCCCTAAAAATGCCTCTTGTACATGTCTTAAATTAGAAAAAACTGATAGCATCAGATATCTTGGTGTCATAGTAGACAAAAATCTTAATTTTAAATCCCATATCGAAGCAACTACAGCAAGAATACGCAAAATGATTTATATTTTCAAAAACCTCCGTGACGTTGCTGACCCTAAAATTTTAAAAACCGTTTATCTTGCACTAATCCAATCTCTGCTTACCTATTGTATCACCACTTGGGGTGGTAGCTCTGAAACCTCAATGCTTGACCTGGAAAGAGCACAAAGAGCAGTCCTAAAAGTAAGTCTTCGATTACCATTCCTATTTCCAACAAAGGAACTGTATCAGAAAGGTGAAGTGCTTACTGTCCGACAGCTATTCATCTTAAACACTACTATTCGTAAGCATGTGGAATTGGATTACAATCCCGAATTGTCTGCGAATTTCAGAAGAAGTCATAGCGTATGCCCCACTGTCCGTTTTAACACGAGTTTTGCACACAAATTCTATTGTTTCCTAGGTGGTCATTTATACAATAAAATAAATGAAATATTATCAATATACCCAATCACGCGCAAAGAATCTCAATCAAAAATAAAGTTATGGCTACAAAAAATAAACTATGATGACACTGAGGCATTGTTAACTATTATCTCCTAACACTAATACTTTATTATTAAAATTTATTAGACAAGAAACTACTATAAGATAAAAAATTACCACTCAGTATAGCATGTGAATACAAAATTTCAAATATTAAAAAAAAAATATATATATATAATTATGTGTTTTATATTTATTAGACTGATTGATGGTTATTCTCTAAATATGGTTATAGTGACACTTTTTTCTTGGTTTACAAATATTTAATTGTACATCACTCTAATCCGGGATGTGGAGGCCTGGCGACCTGTAAAACGGGTCTTGTACTTTAGTGCGGGCACCAGTCTCCACAATAATTTTAATTTAACTCACATTTGTAGTTTACAAACCAAATTTATTGTTAAACAAATTATTGTGAAGAGAAATAAAGCATTATTATTATTATTATTATTTTAAAGCTTAAGATGCAGTTGAACCATGCATTAATGTAAGGCTATGGCAGAATAACTAGGTTTGCACTCTCGTGGGTCTCCTGCACTGTACTCAGCTTGGATGTTTATTATATACCCCTTTTGTATACTGTATTCTTTGTTAGAGGCAATTAAAGTTATTTATTGTCTTCATTTATTTTTTCTCATCATAATATTAATTTACATTTATAAATATTTCCTAAAAAGGCCGTAACAACAATCGGTACGATGACAGCCGAATCCACACTTCACATGTCGAAAACCTCGTGTGCTAAGTCGAGATATTTGATTGGTTTCTCTTTCTCAATTTTCACGAGGTTCTCGTCATGGGGAATGGTGATATCGACAATCATCGTGCGGCGCGCTAATCGATCTATCACCACAATGTCAGGCTTATTAGCTACAATAGTCCTATCGGTGATGATAGATCGATCCCAGTACAACGTGACATGGTCATTTTCGAGAACTGGGTCGGGCACATACTTGTAGTACGGAATCCATAAGAATCCACAAGTTTGTATTTCAAAGCAATTTGCTGGTGGATAATCCTGGCCACTTGGTTATGCTTGTGTAAGTACTCGCCGTTAGCCAGACGAGAACATCCAGAAATAATGTCTGATAGACTCACACGGACGGTGGCATGCCCGACATATGTCCTTCATAATATATTTCCTGTAGTTATTCGTCAGCATAACTTCTTTATTGTTATTATTATCATATTTTTTCTTATCTATCTTTTAGATATTGAGGTTTTCTTTTAAACAAGCTATCAGCTATCTAAGTAGAGCACTTACAATGTTCTGTTTAGTAGAAATAATGATTCAAAAGAATTTTGTCTTTCATCAACTTCCAAGAACAGAAGATACCATCAGGCTGTCTCATCTTTATCATACTCGTTAACGGTTACCTGTAATTTGGAAGATGACTAATAGGCGCAGAATGATGCGGCTTATCTACTTTGCTTAGACCAAAGACTTCGCTACGCTTTGCTTAAGTTACCATTGGTACCACCATATATGGACCTCATTAGAATATAGTGATATAGATTATGCGGAAGTAACAATCTTATATTGGACTTATAATAATTTCCACCATATAAATAGGTACATAAAAGTGTGATATGGCGAAATATTGTGAGGAATATAATTAGCTTAGTAATGACAATGGTTCAATGATTGGCCATTAGGTATTGTAATAATAAGGAGCTCCATGGCACAGCGGTTAACGCGCCCAGTCTGCGATTGCTGCCAATAATCAACTTTCGCAGAGGCCGGCGAACGGATGGGTGACCAAAAATTTATCATCTTTAGCTCCTCCGTGCTTCGGAAGGCACGTAAAGCCGTTAATAGTCCCGGCTGCATTAGCATTTGTTAAAAACTACCAATCCGCACTGGGTCCGCGTTGTGGTTTATAGGCCGTTCTCTCTGTAGTGTTTCTATTCATAGGGAAGGCCCCAACAGTGTGATGACATAAAATTGAGCTGGTGATTCGCGCATGCGCAGGTGTCATCCAAACAACATTGCAGCGGTGGAATGCGTACGCGGCCGTTTAATAGCCCCGATGCCATCGAGATTGCTTGATGACGAGTCAATTCGCGATAACATTCCTGCGACTACCGGCATTACTGGCGACTTTTATGTTATGGGCATCAATGCTAGGCCGGAGCGAACAGAAGCGCTCGATTAGTGCCATCCATCACAGATAATAATGCTTAAGAATGTGAGCTAATACTCAATTGTGTCTGTGATAGCTTCCTCGTTTTTGTACTGGACTGACTAATGTAAGTGTGTCATTCACAATACTCGTATAATAAAATAGTAAAAAAAATAATGTATTCAAATTCAAAATATAAGGAGTTGTTCATTTATTTGCATTGCCAATTTGCCATAGCTACTTGCTTGGGTACCTACTATTAAGTACCTACCTGGATAAAATTGGTTGAAACTTAACTTTATATTAAAGTGACATTTTATGTTAAAGTTGTTTCTTCAGACACGTAGGTACGTAGTCTCTGTTTTATCATATTTTAGAAAATTTTTGATTGATAAGTATTTTCGTAGATTAAAAAAATGTCTCAAATTGATTTTTTTTAAAAGAGTCTGAATAGTTGTTGCTATCATAATAATATAAATGTATAACGATAAAAAAAAATGAAATTAGCAGGACCAACATTTAACGCAAAGGAGGAAGATGAAGGATGCGCCGCGCCGCACTACGCCGCGGCGTATGCGGTGCGCCGGTCCAGCGCACGCGCATGCGTAATGGACGCAACGGGACCTTTGTTACGCTGATCACGTGCGTACCACAAGAGTAAAGAACAAACATGAAACGACAGTAACAAACTAATTAGAATACAATACAATTGGTTGCGGTCAGAAAAAAGAAAAGAACTTCAGTACCAGAAAACCCTCACAGTAGAGCAGAAAAAAACCGTAGCGCGAATTGCACTCTATGGTTTTCATCCAGTAACCTAAGATGCTACATTACATAGTAATATACCTCAGATTCTGCAATTCTCAAGTTATACTTACCAAGAGTCTGAAAAATGTCAATAAGTTGTGGAGATCACACTCATAACTACACAGATAATGGCTTCGAATCTGCAAATTGTGAAATAGGAAAAATGGCTAAATCAAGCACATTTGGACTAGTAAGAAAAAAAAACAGAATCAATCTACTGAGACACGGTTATGGACGTTTTAAAACAGCAAAACCGAGGCTCTGGGCCTGAGGGCGATTTTTGAATCTCGTCTGTGAACTCGAGATTAACAGGGACATGAAATACACTATGAAATATAATTAATTAGGTATGCATTATATACAATTAGATTATAAGGATACATACCTACATACCGATCGAGAACTATCGGTGTCAAAAAAAAACCAGTGACTTTGAATAATAGAAAAGGAGCACTCTTAATAAAATTGATATCATAGCATGAGAATTAGTCACAGGTTCAAAAAATTCACAGATTTCGCAGTCCCCGCAAGAATCGGAGCATTGAAAATGAATACAACAATTTACGAAAAAGAAACATTTTAAATAACACAGTTCTAACTTGGATGCACCTCGCGCTTGCATCCGCATCTTTTAACACCATTACCATGACGATCGGTCAATAATCAAAGAAGCTACATCACTTTTTTATACGGAAATACCCGTTTTTCTACAATACCAAATCTAAAGGGACCACCTACAGGTCACAATTATTAACGGACTTTAAATTTTTTTTATTCATTTTCCAAAATTCCAAAAAAATTTTCCAGCCTATTTTCAAAATTCAAACGCTCACACGTGTCTCGATAAATTCCTCAACTCTTGGTATTATTTCCATCTCGATTCTTCTAAAATTCTCGGAGCTATGGCCAAAAATACGTCTCAGGCGATTTGTATCTGATAACCATTTTCAATGGTAAAACGCACCCTCTACTCTTGATGAGTACAGAGATAGGTACAATCGGCCTAATTTTGTTTTATGTTCAATCTTGAGTCTTGGCCGTAATAAAAGACATCAGAAGGAACGCGTCATAAAGCATCTCACGTATATTATTCACAGCACTTTCTCTAGCTGTTCGCCTACACTTGATCTGTACAACTAGGTGAGCTAGGTGCCCACGCATTTAGTGACAGACCTTTTATAGACAACAAATAATTTTTTGTATAATATGACGTCTTGTTATTCCAACACTTTTGATAGCAAATTTAAAGACAAAGCTTATCAAAGCTTTGTCTTTAAATCTTAAGACTTTAAAATGTCTAAAAAAGTCTTTAAAGCGCTTATATTCAACATTAGTATCAACTAATGTTGGTATAAGCGCTATAATATTAGAAATAATCTATTTACCATGAAAAAATATACCTATGTAAGGAAACATTGAAAAGACTCATAAAGAATTTCTATTTCTATAATTATTGCGTAATTTTTTACATATTTATATTATTTTAAGTATGCAAGTTTAATACGTTTTTTACACTGTGCACTATTTTAATGCCTCCATTTTTGTTACATATCGATTTTCTCCAACACTAGGTCGCCTGTAAGATGTCGTTATGAGGTCCCTCTTCTTACGATTGCTAACACTGATTGTTTAACAACATATCTGCTCCGTGTTATTGAACCCTAAAAAGCGATTAGAAAGGGTCCACGGCCAAGGTTGCTGCGGTGCGGGTCTGTGGGTCAAGGCCCGCCTCACTGGCCCGCGGCGCGGCCTGTTTTGGGATCCACCGATTTTGGTCAAATTTACAACGTTTGTCAATTAGATGGCTACGGGCCAGTGACCTAAGTAAATGTGTGGATAAGGCATATCTCTGATAATAACTTTTCTAAAGAATTATGCTTGTTAGTATTGTTTTTTGATAACTAATAGGAGCACTGAGAGTAGTTCGTTGGTGCTGCGGGTAAAGCATCCAGTTTGCGATCGTGCATGTTAAACAATTTTCGTTCTCGTTTTCGTTAACGTGATCGAATGTCAAAAATAACTCACCTAGGCCTTTAATCATAATTGTAATTAAGCCCAATGTGTTTTTTATAACTAAAGCGTGTTGAAAATACATTTATTCCAGTCACCAAGATATAATCAAATATGTAATCTATGTTATAGAAAACAAACAATATAAATGTCTAAAACAATTCAGTGAAGTTCGTTACCTTAATATGTATATTGGCGGCAAACGACCTCTGAAGGTGACGCTGGTTTAGCTTCTATTATTAATGTCAACATTCGTGACCTTGGCAGCGAGGGTTAGCGTCGGCGTCCCCAGGCTCCGGCACTCAGACAGAAAACACTAAAACACAGCTTTTAAGGGAAATCCACTTTTACACGTGACTCATCACCATCACGCTTGTGTTGCAGACCCAAAAAGTTTCGGTGACAAATGAAAGTGAAATCTTAATTTGAATACCGAAAAAGCGTCGGTCCATATATGCAGGAAGATATTTTAGGTATTAAAAGATACTAGTGGTCGCCAAGTGGTCGATATTCGACCGTGAACCAAAACTTTTGGATCCCTTTTTAAGCAAATTGCGCGCATGGAGGAGTGTGAGATTTTGTATAGTTAAAGTTTATGTGGAGAAGATCTCACATACGTTAAAATTTATGTAAAGTATGTCTTACAAATACATTAAATTAAATAAACATTGCTTCATACATTTTTCAAAAATGGAAGGGGAGCGGCGGATATCTGTCAATGCCAATTCAAATACATATTCTATCTTTTTAATTTGTCATTGCTTAGGATACAATCCAGCAGCCTAAATAAGACATTGTTTCAAAAATGGAATCGGAGGAAACGAAGTAGGGGTCTATAACACACACAATCATAATGTTTTTTTAAATTAAATTTTCATATTGAAATCGGACGTGCTGTTAACGAATTATTATGTTTGCTCGTGACTGTACTCTGCAATTTTATTGCCCGTACTTACATGCAGGCCGCAACCTAGGGCTCAAAGATTATTTATATTGGCACGTTTATGTTCCCCCATTCTTAAAGTTTCATTGCGAGGATTGCGAGGATGATAAATGGGCTCATTAATTTATCTGCCGAGAACGGTGAATGCACAAGGGAAATAAGATGAGATTTTTAAATACGCTCCAAACTTACGAATTGCTTATGATCAAAACAGATTTTGCCGAAACGAGAAATAATTTACTTAAAAATTAACACCAATGGAAATTAATTACTTTGTAATTAAACGTGCTCGTGTTACTAACTAGAATTTAATAAAGTGGTGGTTTTGACAAATGTTTTATTACGATAACAACCGGCGTTAACAACTTAACGTGCTTTCCGAAGCAAAGAAAACCTTGAAGTATTTAACTTTGGTCACCCATCCGGCATTGCGAAAGCAACAAACAATATCGCATCCTTAGCTCTTTCATGATTTAATAACCTTTTAGAAAATTGTTTTTAGGCATTTTTGCTAAAGTTGCCATGTTTGTCTATTTTGAAAACCATAGACAGGCTTAAACAAAAAAGTTTTTACATACCATCGATACCTTTTTCAACACCAATCGAATGATTATCTATGGAAAAAAAGATAACAAAGCTACGCAAATACATAAAGGTGCACGTGAACCACTCCGGGGCAGGGCGTACTCGGCACAGCCACCCATAAAGCCTTTTTGCTCGGCGGCTACTCTCATTGTGAGAGCCTTAGAGAATACATACGGATCTGAGATCCCCAGCCGATATGCCTTCACAATGGGTTTTTAATGTGTTTGCTATTACCTATAATGAATTGCTAATAAATAGTTGAACTAAGCAGCATTATTCTTAATCTAACTTATCTTAACATCGTGGAAGGGTTTTATAACGTGGATTATACAAAAAACCTTACACTCGTAAAGTTAATTTATAATGGATTAATTTTGTATGTTACAAAAATAATTATTGAACCATGCTTATAAACGCATATCAAAGCAATCTAAGAGATAGGTAGATTGGGATCCAACTATAGGAAACCTACTTTGAATCCTGCAATCTACATATGTGCCAACTTCAAAAGAGGATTTTGGGGGTTAAAGTTACTCGCGTCCGTAGGTTTACCCTTGAGACCCTACACGTGACCCCTGGGTGGTGCTAAATGAGTGACACTGTCTGAGTGGTAGAGCCACGCTGCGTTGCAGCACGAAATGGGCCGGCTCACAGAATATCTCACAGAATATCGGCGTGAAACAATGGCACTCGTTGCTGTTGTGTTTCGTCTGGTAAGTGAAAGTATCGGAGGCCCATCTCTCACCCCTTCCCCATCCCAATTCCTACTTCCTCCTCAAGATCTGACTCCTTCCTCAAGGCCGGCAACGCATCTGCGATTACTTTGGTTTTGCGGGTGTCCATGGGCGGCGGCGATTACTTTCCATCAGGTGACCCGCCTGCTCGTTTGCTTCCTTTTAATATGAAAAAGGACTAATTTAATTTATAAAAAATGACATAAAGAGGAATTCCCGTATGGTAAATGAGCTCTTGGCTAAAGTACCTAACCACAGAGTGGATCCCGAGCAACAGTAACAACATCCCCAGTAGAAAATGGCGCGATGGGTTGAACTTTTTCCTACAGGATTGGCCTTAAATTGCTTTAGACAAGAGAAAATGGTAGACAGTAGGACTCGGAATCAAAGACCAGTCACACATTTTTATTTGATAATAGGCAACTGGGTTCACATTAGTTCAGGTATAGGGACGGTCGTACTACTTAATAAAAAAATCCCAATGTGAATAAGACTGATAAGAGCTTCCAGTGTCCTGCTATGATAGGGCATTTTCCAATATTTTTGACGCTGTAAGGGAGAAAAGAGCTGGACACTTGCTGAGTTTCTTGCCGGTTCTTCTCAGTACAAGATCTCCCGCCCAGAGTAGACTTACGAACCGATGGCATAGTGACATTCATAAGAGCTACTTACAAGTAGGCTACAGCCTAAACTGAATACTTAAATGATTTTGAATATTCCCATATTATTGTCTTATAATTAGGTATAATTAATATTGAAAACTAAAAATATTTTTGTTAGTAAAGTAAATGCAGGGTAAATTATCCGATTAGCATGGCCAGGCTAGCGTCAACGGCCGCGTTCGGGTCAAGAGCCGCGGGCAAACCTTCGCCATTTTTATGGGTAACAAGCTAACCGGACATTTCTATAAAACAAGTCACATTATGAAATTACACTATTGGTGAATGAAAATATTTTGAGTGCTCTTCATCATCATCATCATCATAGATGATGATAGGCAGATGCCTATAAACGTCCTACCGTTGGACTCAGGCTTCACCAATTAATAATGGCATATGGGAAGGTCGGGTCATATTCTATCGCGCTGACCCAGTGCGGGTTGGTGGGTTTCAACGACTGCTATTTTACATCAACAACGGGACCAACAGCTTAATATGCCTTCCGAACCACGGCGGAATTCAAGATATGTTACTTTGAACAGACATCCAGTGACTCGGCATCGCAACAGTTGCTTAACTTGCAAGATTGCAGCCAAGTACGAGTTTCATTCGCCATTCAATCTCGTTAACGTAAACGAGAATTTGTATGGCAAAATGTTAACTCTTCTCGTATGCCGCCAGGAGGCGTTGCTTCAATGTCATATACCTACTAATTTTCGTTTTCGTATACGTAATCGATTGAATACAGATAGTAAACAAAACAGACTCACATTAGGCACCCCGAACGCACTAGCCACTGAGCCATCGAACTCCTACAGATGTATAGTACTTGCACATTGTACGCGCTGGAATATCGAAACTGCTATGTATACCTAACCATGGGTTGGGCTAATATATAGTATTATTAGTCCATGCTATAACTTTTACAGAATACACAATGAAAATATTCACCTACTCTATAAGAATCACAAAATTCGTCTTCATCTTTTCCCATAATTTGAACAAAGAGGTAAACATCTATTACTCTCAAACATCAAACGACGAACGGACACAAACACGAACAATACCATCTCTCATATTACAATATGAAACACGCCTTTGATGTTTTCTTCGAATAAAATATGACATTAAGTCGAAGTCATTCACCTCGATGGATAATAATAGTATTAGGAATAATTGAAACGCTTCGAAGTGCGCATAGTTGGGCGTGTAGCTCCGCTAGCGGTCACAGGCCCCGATATGGTTTACAATCGCGGATTATTTATTCCGATTGACCGGCGCAGTGCGTAACTGTGACGCTCATTGGCGTGGCAAATTGTCACCGTCGACACCAGTGCAAAAAATATGCATTACTGATACGAATTGGTCCACTACAAGGCTAGCTGACGCTGCGGTAAAAGTTCGATGGTAAATTTTTCGTTGTTACGGAAGGCACTTATGGGAGCAGCCTTGATCTGTTGGTCCTGGCTACTGCCGTAAGATAGCAGTCGTTAAAACCCATCAACCAGCTTAGGGTTAGTGTGTTGGACAATCGCCCGATCTTCGTATGTGCGAAGAATCAACAGTGGGGCGTATAAAAAGACAAAGACTATGATGATCTTCTAAGTTTCTTAATAGCTCCTGTGGAAAGTTACGCGCAAAACCCGTTTCGGTGGCTGGCACCCACCCTCGTATCTATATCTGCCGATGAGCAGCTGTGTCCTGATTACCGTTACACCCTCCAGGTATGAGATCCAGTGAAATTACTGGGCATAGATGTAATATATCAAAGATAGCAGCGAAGTTTTATTCGCTGTCAGTAGTATGCATCAGATTGATACCTTAGAACGAATTAATAATTTCATCAACACATAAACAATCAATTTAGAAAGCCACATAAGAAAAAAGTAGATCGTCATTATTTTCAAAGTGTGATTCACCCATTCATGACCATGAATTCTGAAAACAAAACCGCAAAAGTAATTTATTTCATCGGTCGTCGGTCGCCAGTGTACTTTCTCGGGGTTTCGATGATGAATGAAACAGACAGTATCACGAAATCAGCTGTAAAATAATGTCTTTTTTTGTTAACGAGAGAAAGGTGAGCGACTGGACCCAGTGACCGAGTTAGCGGTTACTTTCCTCGTGCCCATTGTGTTCGCAAACATATTTGGGCTGCGCATGCGAATCGCATTTATTAGGATCCTTCTTTGTCTTTTTCATCGGCAGACAAAAGGAATGAGCCATTTATCAGGCACCGTGTAGGAACATAATATACGTGCACTCAGGGAATCGTTAGTAAGATTAAAGTACCTATCTGAAGTAGCTACATACATTTGTTGATTTTTTCTTCTAATTCTTCATTTTACTCCTATGAATCAAGCTTTGTCTGACTTCAATGGTTTGATACAAGTAGTGGTCCTATGGCTGGACCCGAAGTTGGTATAGATGACTGAAAAAGAACTAGCATGATAAATGAGACTCTTTAACAGTCACTTTACAGCTTTAGCCCTCTTATAATTCAAAGTGTTGAGAAAAAAAGAAGTTTCCTGTGTAGAATTGTCCTATAGACTCTTTGCGTGATGAGGATACGTTAAGAAACCAAATAGTCATTTTAATTACAATGAAATGATAATGAAATTGCAATGGGTACGCCTGGCGGAAACCACTACTGAGTATTACTCCTGAAGCTTTTTACACTATTAATTCCTAATTAATAGTTAATTGTAGATTTTAGCCAATTTAATTATAATCCAGCGAACGGGGTGGTTGCCCTATAGATAAGTTTGAACAAGATCGTGCAGTTTGTCTGGTAGGGCTGGCGCAGTCTAAATATAACTATAACTAGTTCTTTAGGGATTAAAATAATAGGTACTAAGCCTTCCATGATCTTCACGAGTCACTTAACCACTTGTTAATGTTTGTTTATGTTTAATAGTAATTGGGGTTATTTATAGTGTTAGGGTATGTTGAGTTGACACCGAAGAGTGGAATTTAGATGAAAACTTAATGCAAATAGAGCTTAAAGCTTAAATACGTCTGTAAAATGAGTGCAAGATATCTATACTGATATAAGTACATGTTTGTAAGTTTATTCTTAATGTTTGACAAATATAAAATAGTATTAAGATTTATTTTAATGGAATTAAACCTGCGTTATTGGTAAAATTGACAGCATTATATATTCGTGAATCTTTAGGAATATACATTCATTAGTCTTAAACGTTTCACTGGGCTCAGGGCTCTCACGTAGATATAAGCACAATGCGGGTAAATGGGTGTTAACGACAGCTTTTTTAAGAAAAAACACAGGATATTTATAATTTGGTCACCCATCTCGCGCATTGTTGCTTGACATGCATGATAGCAACACAAACGATTTTTTAGAGAACTTGCTATTGCTAACGTGGCCTTTACAGCGTTGGGGGCGGCAAGAAACTTAAAGGGTTCCTTAAGCTGTGTGATGGAATGGCATTACGCAAGCGTGTCCCTGTTTCCTACTAGACTTGGATCGGAACTGGGCATAAAAGTCTAGCTGTCGCTTCAACAAGCTGCACAATTATTTTTTTAAACATTATAAGAGGTTGGTTGTTACTCGTACATTAGGTTGGTTGTGTACAAGTTTCTAGTCGGGCGACCGACGCGGCGGTCGAGCCGGCTTCGTACGTAAAGTTGTCCTGACTAAAAAGGTCGTCAATAAACTCAGACACCATGGATCTGGCTTGCATCGATTCCGCAAAGTAAGTATGTTATTCGCAGATCTCTATCAGTAACCCAGTCTACGTGCTCATGATGCTACATGATTACCAGGGCCATTTATCAGGCACTGTGTAGGAAGTAGGTATGTAATTGGAAGCTTTCGATAGATTCTTACGATAGATTCTTAGAAAAATAACTTTTTACGAAGAAAATTATTATTGATATAAAATTAAATATGCGCAATAAGCTGACATAGAAATTAAATGAAAAAAATATATATTCAGGTTAAGCACAATAGTGCGCGTGTTTCATAAGAAAGTCGAGTGAAACATGTCTTAAAAAAAATATATATATATAATAAAATAACATGAGTACACACAATAGAGACCTGAATACCTTATTTTTCTTCCATCAGTTATTTTTTAATAAAACCTATTTAACCCTATAACGAACACATCTGTTTTTTATTAATTTCCAACTATAAATAAATAAATAAAATATCTTATGCCAAGGACATACTTTTAAATTATAGTGTCCAATAGTGTAAAATGACAGAGTCCTATAAAAGTTAAACACGGATTTACACATAACATATACGTAACTGGTGCATCACTAAATTCTTCGTCATTATATTGCCCGTTTGTTTCAAGTAATTATCTTATTCAATCCGGTCCGGTCACGGCGGTTGTGGCTCAGGAGACGCGCTGACCGGGTGCAAGGCGAACATCTCCACGTAACACTCATATAGGGCCACTGAAGACATGCTACTTTTAGCATCGGCGATCGGCGATTCAGCCGCTTTTTAGAATCTGAATGCGGCGACCACACATTCCACACCGCACACTTAAAAACGCCAAACGCAAAAGTTATGGCTAGGTACAGACGCCTGCACATCAACCTATCCAAAACTGTTATATTTCTTCAATAAATGTTCAACCATATGCCGTACACATAAAGTTCAAAGTTTATCGAGGAAATCTGACAGTTTGTGGTAGTGTGATATGCAAGCGTATGTATGTCGCCGCCGCTTGATATAATATGCCTACTTTTCAGTTAAACGCTTTTGGTAGTATATTATGGAGATTTATCAGAGAAGACGCTTGTCTTTTGAGACAGACACAAAATGTTTTTCACCCACTCTTGATTAGGATTGGATACAATCAATTATTGTTAGAAAATGTGTTTTATTACTGTGAGTTGAAAATCACATTATGTATTTTTTAATTAGTGATGTAATCGGGCAATGTCTATTACATAAGAAAGCCAAATCGTCTTAAGACCTCGAAAGAAAATTTATGAGCTCAAGCGTCGAATACCCAGACACAATAGAATTTTAATTGTTATCGGCCACCTGCTGGTCGCTCGACGCTCAAGGGGATATAAAACGTCTGAGCACAACTTATGTATTGAAAAATGAAGCATGGACTGTTCAAGTCTTGAGTGAACTGGCATTTATCAGGCTTCACCGACCTTTAACAGCGAAACTGTAGCCAAACCTAGACTTCTTCGTTGTGAAAACAATAACAAAAACATAATTAAAACGTCACGTGACACCCCTAGAGCGGCGGAGCCGGTCGCCCCAGGGCCGAGGGTTGCACTGAAGTTTACCAGGCTCGCGTGCTCCTGACTTTACCTGCACTTATCATACGAGATTGTGGCCAAACCACAGATATACTTTTAGTTTGTCGGCCAAACTTCTTCCTTGAAAACAAAATCAAAAATAAAACGTGACACCCCTAGAGTCGCGGAGCCGGTCCGTCCCAGGGCCGGGTATTGCACTGAAGTTTACCAGGCTCGTTTGATCAGCGAAACTGTAGCCAAACCTAGACTTTTCCTTTTGTGAAAACGAGACACAAATACATAATTAAAACATCAAGTGACACCCCTAGCTGCGGAGCCGGTCGCCCCAGGGCCGGGTGTTGCACTGAAGATGCGCCAAGTGCAAGGCGAACCGCTCCACGTAACACTCGTTACGAGAACCAGCCGTGTTTCGTACGCATGCCTTTTACTTTTGTCTTTCTATTTGCGTACACCACTCGTTTTAACGAGGGTAAGCCTTAATAGCTTTTTAAAGCATTTCATTTTGTACTTACGTGTATACAGTATTGTTGGGTTAATGTTAATTGAGAAAGGCAGTAATCATCGATGGGAATGGTAATCGAAGTAAATTAGAGATACGAAAAATAACAATTTTTTATTTCAAGTAAAAAGACTATAAATTAAAAAAATTACGGATGCGAAAGAGTTGGTAACAAAGATAAATTTAATGGAAGCATTTATAAATGTGTGTTGTTATAAAAATAAAAATAATATAATTATAGCTATGTATTAAGCTAGTAATAAAGTTTTGATATTGTACGGAAAATCATGATTTGTTAATATTTAAAATTAACAACTCAGGTTATTTTTAATTAAAGATTTAATGAATTTTCTAAGCTATGGCCCGATATTATGAGGTAAATATGTATAGAAAGTTCTAAACTTCTAACAAATTGCAAAAAGCGTTTTGATTTCGAACGTAATGGCACAAAACATACGATTTGTTGCGGTATTGGATCGTAATCGTTTTGTTATTTTCATCCACACGATCATTACTTGATTTATACTTTTTGTGACGATGCCGAAGAGAGCGCAAGAGTCTGCGCAAGACAATCGCTTCCCTACAAAGTCACATTATAACATTCTGCTGGGGAGCTATTAAAATGTTCCCACAGAATAAAATCACATTTATTTTATTAAAAGCAAATCGATTGGTTTATTTTAAATTCTTAATATTTCCTTTTAAACTAAACAAGCTATGTGAAATGAAACGACTAAAGATAATGTGTTAGATATGTTTTTCAAAGTTTTACAATTTAATTTAACTGTTTCATTATAATTTCATTACCAATTAATTTTATTAATGCCTTAGCTTATTTGTGTTATAAAAATAAATCTTTTTCGTTAAGTTTACTACCACAAAAAGGAAGTGCACAAAAATGAAACAACTTTTACGGATCTACTCGCGATTATTTTATACATTAGTTTTAATTAATGTTTATCCTGTTTTACGCAGAAAGAGCTTACAGTATCTTTTGGTCTGGCAGTATGGTGTTGGGGCTGGGATTTAATATTTTTTTATGATGGGATCCCAGGTTGGTGGTAAATTCCAACCATCTTCTCTTTTGAAATTAGGATGTTTTTTAATTTCAATAGCCTCGCGTATCATCCTAGAGATGGATCCTTGTTATCTAGCGAGTATTTGAGGTTTTCCAAATCTGATGTAATGGTTGGGTCCCTCTAGGGCATGTTCAAGTTCTACTACTTAGATACTTATATTTAGCACTTAAATATTGGGTATATGCACGGAAGACTTCATTCCCCCACGTGTGTCGATGAGTAGGCTGAAAATAGCGAGTGGTTTTAGGGTTAATATGACGTGCGCTCGGCAGCTTGAATAGCCCGCCCGTGATTGATGGTGGAGGGTTGAGAGTTCCCAATCCTATATCATTCAACGAAGAATATATTTTGTTACGTTTGACACTGTTTGGTATTATGTGTTTCTTTGTTAAATGTATTTTTTTACTAGCAAGCCTCAAATATTACGTGTACCAGCTAACCTGACGTGTGGTGTTTAACAAAACACTTACTTTGAAATATAGTTATATCATCATCATCATCATCATCCCAGCCAAAAAGACGCCCACTGCTGGACAAAGGCCTCCCTCAAGGATAAATCATTTTGAGGGGAATTTGCCATAATCGCCACGCTTTGCAGGCGGGTTGGCGATCGCAGTAAGGTGAGAATAAGACACAGAGAGACGCTGCTGCCCATCCTCTGGAATGGTCCCATAGTCGCCTTCTACGACACCCACGGGAAGAGATGGGGTGGTGCAATTCTTTACCCCCGGCACCACACGGGGATAGTTATATAGCAAGTACTTATATTGGCAGAAAAAGAAACTCGCAGCTTCTTTAATTTCGATAAAAATATTTCTTTTTTAGGAGGAGTATGATAAAGCTCAGTGGTTTGAGCGTTAAGGTCATACTTTTGTAAGTTAAACTTTTTTCTCAATGCCATATGTCACTAGATTGTGATTTAGTTAAAATACATATATTAAAATGATGATGATGAGTGGTGATCTTTCAATATGAGAAAGTTGTTCATTGTGAGAGGGCCTGAGTGAGGCCTGCCTTTTATTAACGGTAAAAATAAGGTAAAGTTACCTCTATCATGCAAAGTAACGTTATGCTTGGTATTGTTACCCGGGTGACATTTTTACCGGTAAATTAGCTCCTTGAGCGTCGAGCGACCAGCAGGTGGCCGATAACAATTAAAATTCTATTGTGTCTGGGTATTCGACGCTTGAGCTCTTAACTAAAATAACTTAAAAGTATTAACTTATTGTCTAAAGCGCATTAGGAAACGAAAAAAGTAAAGATACTTTTTTTATGGCTTTGCACAACCATTTGACCAATGAAAAAGTTTCTTTTACAAGTAATACTTAGGTATATAAGCAATATTTCTTTCCTGTTTGATGATGAATGAAAATAGAAATGAGAATAGAGAAATGATATAGATACCCCCAATCCCTCGAGTATCTCAGTAAAGATAAGTCCTCGGGCGGACTTCTTGAGAGAATTTGAAAAGTGACGTTGCACTGTTTTGTTTCATTTGCCAACACTCATGCACACTCACGAACACTTAACGGTTAATAATCCACCATTATTTCACATTAATATTCGACATAACACAAATTTTAGAAAATAAAACAAAACCACAGACATGACTCTGCACTTTCCCGCCAAGAAGTCGTAAAGATACTTGTTATAGTACTGCATTACCGTTACTAATTAAAATTTATCAAAATAACGTTACTTAACGATACTTATAGCGTGAATTTTCTAACGTTATCAAGCCCTGCCCTTAGGGCATGTTCATAGGCTGATGACAATGATAAAAAAGAAAAATGTATATTTAGCATACCTATTAAGTAAGAAATTTTCTCAGGTTATAATGTGTTTTTAATTTCCTTTAAGAAATATTATTCTGTAATGAACATCGAAACGAACAACAATGAGTAGGTAGTGCTATGTATTCCCACACACTATAAATTAAACATTGAAGAGCACCAAATGTAAGTACCGTTTTTCAAGTAGGAAACCTAATAAAATGTGTTATTCAAAAAAACTGATTTATAATTAGTGATGTCACGCACAAAAATATACATAGGGTACAGGGTGCCTAGTGCGAGTTTCATTCGCCATTCGATCACGTTAACGAAAACGAGAATTTGTATGGCAAAATGTTAACTCTTCACGTATGTCGCCAGGAGGCGCTGCTTCAATACCATACAAAATTTTCGTTTTCGTTAACGTATTCGAATGAATACGGATCGTAAACAAAACTTACACTAGGCACCCTGGTGTTTCACATAAACCAGTGCTTAACATTGTTTTCCTTTAATCATTAAAATTAGGGGTCGGCAACTGATTTTAGTCTTTCCTAGTGGCCATCATGCTGTCAATTTCCAATGAAAATTTATGTTATTTTTTGGTGACGAAAAATGTATTGAACACTTGGTTTAAAGTGTCGAACACTGGCGCCACTACGCTTCTTTATAGCCTCTGATATTCGTAGTTTCAGTTAAAGGGAACGCATCCGTAATGTTTTATTTTATTTTTATTTTATTTTATTAAGTACACAAAACAGAATTACAACAAGAACATGATGAATGTATTCGAACATACTTCGATGACATTTGGGTTCGATTATTTGGGGATTACGCTCAATTCAAAGCAATCAACAACAGTTATGTATAAGGTCTGTCTTTGCTTTCTAAAAAAAAAGTTTCCTGTCCTAATTTTTCAATAAAATCTTTCGCTGTGATGTTTCATCATCATCATCATCATCTCAGCCAAAAGACGTCCACTGCTGGACAAAGGCCTCCCCCAAGGATCTCCACAACGACCGGTTTTGTGCTGCTCGCATCCAGCGGCTTCCCGCGACCTTCACCAGATCCTCGGTCCACCTTGTTGGAGGATGTTTGTACGTTATACATTAATTATCAGAGTGCCAAACTTTAGTTTCCCTATGAGCACCGACCCGGTTAAAATTTCATGAACTCAGAATAAAATAATTTCTAGAATTAAACGCAAATAGATTCCTACAAAGTATTTTGTTTCTTCCAAATGTCTTTAGAAAAGTTTTTTACTACGGAAAATCGCCTCCAAACATCGAAATCGACATAATATTATTTCCCTTCATCTTTTTGGATAAATAACTACGTTTAGCTATCAAGATGAGATATTCGTATTCGTCGAATTTTACAAGTAATAAATATAGTATAATGAGTATTCGTTGCATCACTACTTATATTTTTACAAAATGCATATTTCTAGATGATTTGTGTGTTCACAATGTAAACTGATGTAAGGTTCCCACATAGATGAGATTTGCAGACGATTTAATGTCCCTAAGGCATGCCAATAAAACTCCGACGAGATTCCGCGAAGGTCGCTGCGGTAAATAAAATATCGAATCGTGATGCACACAATATTAAATTTGAACGAATTAAAATTATACTCACTTTAACTGGCTAATAAATGAATAAGGAAATGTCTACGAACATTTGAGATAGGTAATATTTTGAAACATAAAGAAATTCTGCTAACGTTACTGTTAAAAGGTGTTTAAAAACAAAGTGACCATTTAGAAAACAGTTGGATTAATTAAACTGAAAATAGGTCTTGAAAAGAGACAACTAATTCAGGTGGTGCAAGTCACTCATCCTTGATACATAAATTAAAAATACATTTTACTTTACTTGACTTTAAAACCTTGTTATTTCGTTTCTTAAATGATGTTGTATGGTATGTACGTACACAACATTTGCCAACAGCATTTGTTAATTTAAGAAACTTACGTATTACGGCTACACTCGTACTCGTTATGAAAGCCTAGCTTTGTGCGAGAAGCTTCAACAATATTTGTTTACTTGTTCAATTTACATAGCGTTACCGGCCTTAATGTAAAACATCATTACTGTTAGCGACAGGTGTATGTCACTTGTTAGCTACTAATATACATGTTTGGCGCTCGATGGAGCTCGATGGCGCAGTGGTTAACGCGCCCGGTCTGCGAGTGCTGAGGTTAAGCAACTTTCGCATAGGCCGGTCATCGGATGGGTGACCAAAAATTTATCATCTCGAGCTCCTCCGTGCGTCGGAAGGCATGTAAAGCCGTTGGTCCCGGCTGCATTAGCAGTCGTTAACAACCACCGCACCGCACTGAGCCCGCATGTTGGTTTATGGCCCGTACTCCCTATCTATCCATAGGGAAGGCTCGTGCCCCAGCAGTGGGGACATTAAATGAGCTGATGATGATGACGATGATGATGATGCATGTTTACCATTATGGGCATATAGTCCAAGAATTTATTAAAAAACATTTGTTGACCGTGTATAGCCTTATTAAACAAAATCACTTTGGTAAAAATAATATTGTAACTACGCCAACTATTATAAAATAACGTAGCGGATTTCTGTGTCCCGTTTCTAAAAAAAATGCAGTTGGATTAGCAGCGGAAACAGTATCGTTGGATCGATGTCCCGTTACGTCCCCAAAAATATTGTGTAAACCAATAAAACGACACGACAAAAAACGGGTTCCGAAACATCTATTAGAATTTCGATAACACAACAACCTGTCTCAATAATGGTGGTATCTTAAGCGGGAGCACGAGATCATTGACACACAAATCCCGTTTGAATATTAAGTTGAGAACCGTTGTGTGGCACTCGACCTTTAGTCCAATGATTTTCGGATAATGCGAAACGCTTTTCACGCCTCACCACAATAGATTAAACCTTAATTGACAGCCACAGTTACAATATCGCTACCTATATATCTTTTTTATATCTTATGGGTAAGCACAGTGCCTTGATCTCACCTATATTAAGTGATGATAAATAATAATAATAATAATAATGTTTCCCACACTCACACCAATTATCTAGCCCCAAGAAAAGCTTCCTTAAGAAACTCGTTATATGGTTAACTAGACAACGGATAAACATACTTAATATACTTAAATACATACTTATTATACAAAGGAAACACCCAGACCCGAAACAATTTAGAAAAACAGGTATTTCTAAATTGATCCGACCGGGGATCGAACCCGGGACCTCAGAGATGGCGACACCATGAAAACCGGTGTGCAAGCCACTCGACCAAGGAGGTCGTCAAATAAGTCGATAAAGCTAATTGATGGGAGCGCACTTCATCGGGATCCTCAACTAGGTACTGAGGCACTGGCTATCTTATCTGTAGCTGCCGAAACACAACCATGCTAGAAACATTGATGTTATGGCGACATATTCAGATAAGATGGTTGTAGCTAGCCAGGCGGACAAACAAGCCATACCACCAACCAAACCGAGTACACAAACATGTACCCCCCACAGGGTATCGAACCTGGTCCGGTCTTAACCACCAGACCACAGAGGCGATTAAATTATTTCGTAGGTAGGTACAAAAAATCAACAATTTTTTTAGAAAACGACCCGAAAGCAGTACATACATGTATTATGAAATGTAGCCTCTGTTAAATATAATCTAGATGCTGTGGATCTGAATCTTTGTCATATTCTAATCCTAACTAACTTTGCTACTTTGTTTCACGGTCTTACTTAATGTTCCTAAGATACGCAAAAGACAAACGTATTAGAACGACCATACGTCAGCTTTTGATAGATAGATAGATATAGATAATACTTTTATTGCAACCTTAACAACAACAACAAAGTTACAATTTGGCTGTCTTGTCGCTGTCTAGCGATTTCTTTTGGTTTATTATTAGAAATATTATAAATCTGAAAGTATTTGTTTGTCCTATATTCGACATGATTTTCGCTTAGAGGTAATAAAACGACAGGGAAAAAGGTTTTTTTATGACATTACTCCTGGCTTGCTGATGTATTGTAATTACATTCCTTTATTTATGGGAGTCGACATCTGTCAAGTTGCCAAAATCGCTTTCAAAGTGTATAAAATATAATTCTAATTAAAACACATAATCGGCCCATTAAATTCGCACTGATGCGATGAGTCTTCGGACCTACGTATGGGCTACATAAAAAGTAGCTCATAGAGACATTGAGTAAATTATGTCCAATTTCATTTGGTGGATGTTTATTTTATAACTCAAACCTCCCCCCTATAATGATAAAAATTACTCTATGATAATCCATGATCAAAGAGTTATTTTTATCATTGAAACTACGACTTTACAATGTCAAAATCAGGCTCATTATCCCTAGAATGTGGATGTTTTACATTGACACAAAGACAAGTCTCAGTCGCATAACGTACTATCCGGAGCAAGAATTCCATAACAATATAGGTACGATACCATAAGTTGAATAATCTCATTTCATGGCTTAATCATTATGAGATTATTATATAATTGCGGAAAACCATCTGAACCGGCGCGTGTCTGCACGGTCAGCCGCGCCGCACACGCGTCTCTCCCCCCCCTCCCCACACCTTAAGAGGTAATTAGCGAACACACGGAAGAATTCATCATTATTCATTAGCAGCATCACTAAGTCCGCGCCCGTTTCCTTGGTTTTTCTGCGCAGGAGCAGATGAGACGTTGCGTGCCGCCCGGCTGCGCTCGTGCGCACTTATACACCATTACTCCTATAATGTCTGTCTACACACCTTGCAATTTATATTTAAACAACAGTAACGGCATCATACGGTAGTTACGTATGTTATTCTTGTATAAATAAACAATTATAAACAGACATAAACATTGTTATGATGCTCTTAGTGAATATGGTAGCAAATCATGACTTTTTGTGGCTCAGAAGTCTGGTAACGAATGTATGATTGAAATTGTAAATGTGTAAGGACATAAAATAACAAAAAACAGTAATTGTATTCTGTTATCGCTTAAACATTTTATACGGATCAACACACGTCTAGGCGACCACGGCCCACGCATAAAGTTATATATAAATAAATTTAAGTAAATCCGTATTTAAAGTGATTTTTTACTTTTAGCCATTCAAACTTTATACATACATCATCATCATCATCAGCTCATTTTTATGTCCCCACTGCTGGGGCACGAGCCTTCCCTATGGATGGATAGGGAGAACGGGCCATAAACCACCACGCGGGCCCAGTGCGGATTGGTGGTTGTTAACGACTGCTAATGCAGCCGGGACCAACGGCTTTACGTACCTTCCGAAGCACGGAGGAGCTCGAGATGATACATTTTTGGTCACCCATCCGATGACCGGCCTTTGCGAAAGTTGCTTAACCTCAGCACTCGCAGACCAGACGCGTTAACCACTGCGCCATCGAGCTCCTCATATATATATACATACATACTTTAGAATAAAAAAATTTTTATTAAAATAAAACGTAGTTTCCTTCACGTATTTTTTAACATATAATATTAACCCTATGCTGACCATGTAACTAATGAACTTTGAATACGTCCCATATAATTAGAAAATTTAACCACATCAACATAATGACCAACATGGAAGCATTCATCGGTACGATTATGATCGAATCGCCATATCGATTCAGCGCACTAGAGCGTGAGATTATCGGTAACGTTTTTTGTCTTTTTGTCAAGTAATCTATTCTCAATGGCCAGTGGTCGTGAACGGTCGAATTCCCTCCGGAGCGGATGTTTCGTTTATTTAACTGTGTATAAAAATAAATAACGTGAACTAGATATTTTAAGGCTTCATTAATATGGAAGTTGTTGCAACGATATTCATTAATAAAATCGTCAACTCCGTATATCTTATCTTATCTTATCTTAGTGGGGCCTGCTGAGATTTCCCTCTTGCAGTAACACTTCGACCCATCGGGATCTTTTGTGCAACCCCGTCCTTTCACTCTTCTTCCTCTGTAAAGATAGATGCCATAAGTTTGGCCACGTCCTTAAGGGCGAAGAGCCTGAAGTCCTCCGGTTTCGGATAGGCCGACCCCAGGAGTCCCATTCTTTTCCTAGCCAGAGAGTCACAGTCACACAGTAGGTGTTGCATTGACTCCGTTTCCTCTCCACATGCTCTACACAAGCTATTTGTTGATAGATGCATTCTGTGGAGCATTTGTTTTGTGGCATAGTGCCCTGTCATGGCACCGATGATTAGTCGGGCCTGCCTTCTATTGCCTCCGCATATAAACTTACTCCGTCCTAAGGCGTTTTCGCCTAGGAAAGATTTGGAGTGTTTCATACCCGGCTGCTCCTTCCATTCTATGCCGTGCCTGTTTTTGATGTAATCTTTTAAGGCCTTGTTGATGGTACTTGGTGCAAGTGCCACGAACGGCTCAGGACCAATAAGCTGGGTCTCTGAGCCCTCCCTGGCAAGTGCATCCGCCATCTCGTTGCCGTGGATTCCCATGTGGCCTGGGACCCAGATCAATCGCACCTTGTTATGTCCACCTAGCTTGTTAAGAGCTTTGGTGGTTTCTAGGACAAGGCCAGAGTCGATTCGGGGCGAAATGAGTGACTTGAGCGCTGCTTGGCTGTCACTCAGGATGAATATATTGCGCTTCTTCATAGCTAGCTCTATATTCTGCTTTGCGCATAGGAGAATTGCGAAAGTTTCGGCTTGGTAAACCGTGGCAAATCTCCCCATGCTTTGACTATGCTTGAAGTCGTTGTTATAGACGCCTGCCCCTGTACCCGACTTCATTTTTGATCCGTCGGTGTACCAGATTAGGCTGTCTTTTTCCGGAGACGGTGGCCCTCGTTTCCATTCGTCCCTGGTTGGAACATAAACTTTGAATTTCTTTTCGAACATGAATATGGGGGATATTTATCGCATCCCATTTCCATGATCCTGTCAGGAATGTCACTCGTTTCCCATTTTGTGTGTCTAGTCAGAGGTTTAGATGCGTCCCACAGTCCGGCCACCTTTAGTCTATGTAACGCTTTCTTTGCCTCTGTTTCTATTACGATGTGCAGGGGTGAAAGGTCCGTGAGGACTTCCAGCGCTGCCGTTGGAGTGGTTCTAAAGGCACCAGTGATCGCCAAACAAGCTGTTCTCTGAAGTTTGCTCAAAGCATTTTTACAGATTTTCAGCCTGGTTCTGGGCCACCAGACGATGCTGCCATATGTGAGGATCGGTCTCACCATCGTCATGTAGATCCACCTAATGATTTTGGGGTTGAGTCCCCACATCTTGCCATAGGTAGACCGACACATGCCAAAGTCTCTGTAAGCCTTGGCTACGGTCGTGTCCACATGCTGTTTTCAAGTAAGTTCCCTATCCAGCGTTAAGCCTAGATATTTCACTTCCTTGGACCAAGAGAGCTGGGTACCATAGAGTGTTAGGTTACCCAGACCCGTAGTGTTTCTCATTCTTGTAAAGGGGATGGCTGTTGTTTTCCCCGGGTTTACAGAGAGGTGATGGGCATTGCACCATTCCTCCAGCAAACCCAAGGCACGTTGCATTAACCCCGATACCGTAGAGGGAAACTTCCCACTGACTGAGATGACCAGGTCATCCGCATAACCAACCGTATGGAATGGTCCTTTATTCAGCCTTACTACGACTGAATCAACCACAAGGCTCCACAGAAGAGGTGAGAGAACCCCTCCTTGCGGGCATCCTCTGGTTGTTCGTGCAAGTAGACTGTCACCTAGCAGTTCAGAGTTGATAATTCTACCCTTTAACATGCATTCGATCAAATTACAGATCGGCTGTGGCACACCATGGTTCTTGGCTGCAGCCTTGATGGATTCAAAGGTAGTGCGATCAAATGCACCTTCAATATCTACAAAAGTGCAGACGCAAATCTCCTTGTTTTCCAGTGCAGATTCCGCCCAACTCACCACATGATGAAGAGCAGTTTCTGTTGACTTCCCTGCCTGATATGCACATTGAAGTCCATGGAGTGGGAATCTTTTCAGTGGTCCCGCTCTAATATATTTGTCTACCATTTCCTCTAGGGTCTTCAGGAGAAAGGATTGTAGACTTATAGGCCTAAAGGCTTTGGGTTCTTCGTAATCAGATTTTCCCGTTTTGGGTATGAAGATTACCTTAACACGCCTCCATGTTCTGGGAATGTGTCCAAAGGCTATGCATGCTTTATACAGCCTGCAGAGATGGGGTCCCAGGATGGAGGCGCCCTGTTGTAGTAGAATAGGATAAATGTTGTCAGGCCCTGGTGCCTTAAACGGTTGGAAACTCCCCAGCGCCCATTTAACTTTACATTCATCTACTACCCTTTTCGCTATTATCCAGTCATATTTGGAGGTTCTTCCTTGCAGTTCCCTCCAGCTGATTGGATCATGATCGTCTTTGATGACTTCTGATCCAGGGAAATGAGTGTCGAACATAACCTTCAACGTCTCACTCCCTGTTTCCGTGCGTACTCCATCTTCCTTCTTTAATGTGGTTAGTGGAATCGCTTTTGTTGTAGAGATAGCCTTGGTTAGTCGCATTGCTTCCGGAACAGATTGTATCTGGTCGCAATGTTTCCTCCAGGCAGATCTCTTTGCCTTACGGACCGCACTACTGTACCGCGTTAAGGCCTCCCTGTAGTCGCTGAAGTCGTTCCTCGCTTTTGCTTCGTTGAACGCCTGTCGTGTGGCTCGTCTAATTCGAGCCAGTTCCGGGTTCCACCATGGTACCCTCCTTGCCACTGATTTCGTTTCTGGGCAGTTATCTTGCCAGGCCGTCATCAGTGCTTCTGTAATTCTGTCAGCTTCAAACTCTATGTCCAAGGCTGAGTTAAGTTTACAGCTAGGACCATCCAGCTCCATTCTGAGGTCCTTTTTGAAGCCCTCCCAGTTAGTGTTCCTGGGGTTCCTCCTATGCACAGTTTCTATGGTTTTGCCTAGTCTGTACCTAAAGCATATGTAGTTATGATCGGAAAGAGAGACCTCATCCGACACATGCCAGTTTGTGATGTTCCTTACCGCTCTATTGTTAGCAATAGTTATGTCGATCACCTGTGCCCTGCGGGCGTTGAAGAAAGTAGGCTTGCTACCTTTGTTAAGTAGTTGCATGGGTGAACTTACCAGATATTCCAGAAGCTTCTCCCCCCTTTCATTGGTGTCTGAGCTGCCCCAGACGACATGATGCGCGTTGGCGTCGCAGCCGATGATGACGTCTGAGTTTTCTCGGCTGCCGTAGGTTACCAGTTCCCGTATCTGTGGTGATACTGGATCTGCCTTCTCGTAAGGGAGATAAGCTGACGATAAGATTACCGTTCGCTTAGTCCCCCCCTCCCCTGTGTGGATCCTAACAACCGTCAGATCCCTGTAACAGAACTTGATTAAAGGCATTGCATGAATGCCATTTTTGACATAAATGCAAGTCCTCATATCATTAGTGGAACAGTTATGAAAAAGAGTACCAGGAGCTCCACCTAAGCCCTTTATCAGTCCCCCATAAAGGTAGGGTTCCTGAATTAGGGCAATATCGAACTTGTTCATTTTAAGCTCGCGTGCCAGAAGGGCAGTTGCGGCCTTACAGTGGTGCAAATTAATCTGTACACACCTTAATCCCGCCATTTCTGCCTTTTAATCCTCCGAGCAGAGCTCCCCATCCGTGTGCGCCTGTGCGTCCAACGGGGAGGACCCTCCCAGAAGTAGCTCACTTAGGGCGAGCTCTTCCAAAACGTCTTCAGATTTTGGGGAGGAGATCCCACCACATTCCATTGGTGTCATCTCCTCTCCAACATCCTCTGCAGCAGCAACTGGGGCACCCAGTTCTGACTGCACTTCTGTCACTGCGCTTTGGGAGCACTCACCTCGAGTCACTCCTGCCACGCTCGCACCTTCACTATCGCCTTGGGCATCGGCAGGCTCGTCCGTAAGCTTCTCATCCAGAAGCTTAAAGACGCTCCTGTCGACGCCCGTGTTAAGGCAATAGCCCTCTGCCTTAATGAATGCTGCAGAGGCACCATCCATCAGTATGACCCTCCGTACTGTCAGACCCTCGACCTTAGTGTCGACGATCTTCCAGCCCGAGGTTTTCAAACCGGGATGACACCTCTGCATCATTCTTAGGACTCTACCCGTGTCAAGGCGGCTGACGTTTCGGGACTTCCATGCCATCTTAACTGGTTTTGGAAGGTCCTTGGCATCAACCACCCTGAGCAACACGCCTTCGACGGTTAGGCCGTCCTGTGCTCGAAGCCACTTCGCCGAGCCACTCCCTTCACATGTGAAGAGGATGGCTCCCGACGAAATGCTTCCCATGTTAACTATTGGGAGAGGGTCAGGTGTGGCCTCCAGCAGGTCCCAAATGGTCCCTTGGATGGCAACATAGTGACTCTCCCCCAACATCGTTGCCGGGTAGTCATCAGCAATGATAGCCATCTTAAAGGCACTCACTGCTCCCGCGTAAGACCCGTGAGTCTTAACGCGTTTAGCATCAAGCGCCGCCTGGCTCTCATTGCTGATCTCCCTCTGCCGCTTAGAGCGTTCCACCACAGCCTGCTCATCTTCGGCTTGCTGCTTGATCAGCTTCGCCCTACGCCTGCGGTGGCCCGATCTGTGACCTGGCGCCTTGCCCTCGCTCACCTTTCCTACATCAGACCGAGGACCAACAGGTAGGATCCCATCAGGACCCAGTACCTGCAGCCCTGATGGTCCGGCGGTGACAACGGGATGGTTTCCATCAGGACCCCGCTCCCGTGGCCCCACCTTTCCACGGCCTTCCATAGGGGATTGCTGGGCTGGTTCTCCACCATGCAACGACCTTCCACCTGCTTGGTCCCCTCGCACAGAGGTCGACGGGTTTGGCCCCCTAAGGTTCCCAATCCCACCTGACCCCGGCATGGAGCCCGACTGCAGGGAATGTCGTGCCGGAGCACCGGGCGCCACGCCCTTCCCTCCACGGTTTCTACCCCGTCCGCTAGGCAGATTCGGTCCCCGAAGGTGTCCGTCTCCACTTTGCTTCGGGGTAGTCCCCGCCTTTAACGCGCCTGCACCCGTAGGGGCGCGGCGCGCTTTCGTCCCTTGCGGGACCTTAGTTTCGCCGCACAAAGCGGCACCAAATCGTGGCAAATTTTTTGCCCCCCCCAGATACAAGGGGCAGCCTGAGCCCGAAGGCCCAGGGAGGGGTTCTCCGGCTCCGCCGGTACCCTCCTGGGGTAAATTAGTTTGCGAAAATGTGCCATTATTTTGTTTTTTTAACAATTTTGGAGTCAAGGTTGTCATCCCTCCAGGACAGGGGAAGGAGATAAGGAATGTGGTAAGGAGTGAAATTATATGGATGGGATCATGGGAAAAGGGTAGGGTATTGGCCCGCCGTGCAGGATATCACTGGCGGGTTAGCCCTTCACTTTTCGCTACTGTGGTGGCAAGGTAGATTGGTAATTATGCGATGCTTGCACTATGACCACAGCATTGCCCAGGGTGGACGACCCACCGTAGGGTGGGTTCGCCGCCTGCCTGTACAGGTGGTCGACAGGACAAGCGGCGACGAGGACGTGCGTGATAGGACTTGACGGCAGACGCATATAGCTCAACATCGCACACTTGAGCATACATCAGACCGCCCCAACCACCCCTTACCCAACTCCGTATATAATTTGATTGCAACATTTTTAT
Organism: Eudonia mercurella; assembly: GCA_963082485.1. Taxonomy (NCBI): domain Eukaryota; kingdom Metazoa; phylum Arthropoda; class Insecta; order Lepidoptera; family Crambidae; genus Eudonia; species Eudonia mercurella. The sequence goes on along the minus strand of OY720023.1, from coordinate 8,351,097 downwards.
GTGAGCAAAATATTCAATTCAAAAGTCGTAAATGATTATTAATCGAGTGAATATTAGCAGGTGGTAAGGTTCTCACACCAGAACCCTTAATACTCCAATGGATAGCGCCATGCAAGATACTTATTTCTGCCGCCAAGAAGCAGTGTACCTACTGCATTATAAAATTACTAGGCGTTGTAAATTTTTATTAATGAGTAACGACGGCACTACTAATTAATAAAATCCTGAACTCCGTTTATAATTTGATTGCAACGTTTTTATATGAGCAAAATATCCAATTCAAAAGTTTTACTCGTAAATGATTATTAATCGAGTGAATACTGGCAGGTGGTAAGGTTCTCGCACAGAACCCTTGATCCTCCAATGGATAGCCATTGGATTACTATGATACTTACTCCTGCCTCCAACAAGCAGTGTACTGCATTGCTATTTAACGTTAAAGTCATAAAATAAAGATACCCACAGAAGGTAAGGTTTTTACAGTTGTTGTTTTTATTTTTGTTTTATTTGTTCATTATTAATAGACGGCGGAAACAGGCACAGTTTAACATAAAGGCGGTAGGCTGAACGTTAATGCTTTTTTGCCGACTTAAGAAAAAAAAACATGGTAAGCTTATTATTATTATTTTTTTATATTAAAAGGAGGCAAACGAGCAGGCGGGTCACCTGATGGAAAGTAATCGCCGCTGCCCATGGACACCCGCAAAAACAAAGTAATCGCAGATGCGTTGCCGGCCTTGAGAAAGGAGTTGGATCTTGAGGAGGAAGTAGGAATTGGAAGGGGGGAGGGGTGAGAGATGGACCTCCGGTACTTTCAGTCACCCGACGAAACACAACAGCAACGAGTGCCATTGTTTCCAAGCCGATATTCTGTGAGAGGGTGGTATTACGCCGGGCGAGCCGGCCCATTTCGTGTTGGTTGCAACACGTGGCGTGGCTCTACCTCTCAGACAGTGTCACTCATTTACAACTACCCAGGGGCCACGTGTAGGGTCTCAAGGGTAAACCTACGGACGCGAGTAACTTTACCGCGTTGAACGTCGCTGAAATAATACGAGCCCTTCACGGTTTTAAGCGAACATACTTTTTTAAATACCTACCTTTCTGTGCATAGAAACAGTGTTTTTCATTGAAATACACTCAAAGGATAAAAACAACACTCTTGTTATAATTAAATCTAAAGTGTGAAATGTATAAAACACACAAATGTACCTCAACATACACATTATTGTGATAATAACACCATGTAACGAAAGACTTTCTTATATAATATAATAAAATATTGTATGTAGATTAAAAATTGTAAGTTTAGATTTAGCTACAATTTATGTTTTAATCCATGTATAAATTTATGGCTATGGCAGAATAACAGGGTTTGTGGGTCTCCTGCAAACACTGAGCCATAGACCTTTTTCTCTATGTTTTTTTGCCAATAAATATACTTATTATTATTACATGATATAATGTCGATGTCGATTACCTAACGTAAAATCTTTTTGAAGACGTCTATTAAGTTAGATACTTATCTAACTCACCCTATCCATATCGATGACAATAGTCCTCTAAGTACTGCATTAAAAGATAAGGCTATAAGTAATGTCATAATCGTAAGCCAGATATATTTCTAACGATCGAGATCCTCCTGCCTGTTGGAATGTCATCCAATACACACATTAGACCAGACATTCTGAATGAACGTGCCGAAGATGTACTCGATAAAAGGACTGCACGCGCAGTATGAGCTCAGATTATCGTGAATAACAACCAGTTTGGTCGTCATTTTGTTTATAGAGCAAGTTGGGATTGGACATTGTAATGTCTTTTGTTTTAGAGTAGTTTTTGAAGTTGATGTTCGTAATTCTTAGGCCTCTGTCCAAACATATAAAGTAGAATATGTTAATGCATTGAAATAAGACTTTATCTTATTCATTATGAATTAATTTTAACATTAATTATTATAAAACATCATTAACATAAGATTAAGTTATTAATAAGCATTGAGTATTTTTCTGTAAGCATTTTGTTATCATCGCAAGTAGGTAGGTAGGTAGGTAGGTAGGTATTGTTCTTATTGTAAATTCATAAAAGCACGTTCGCTACATATGAACCGAAAGAATAATTAATGATGGGCATGGGACCAAAAACACGAGAACAAATTTAGTAAATATAAAATTTTAAATAACGTCTTCCTAGTACTTGTATATGTATCATAGGGATTATCTTTATCTGAATGTAAAAAAATCGACCAGATGTTATTGAAATCAAATTATAACAAATCACTTGCTCCTTTTTTACAGCCAAGCAAAATTATAATAATCATTCATTCATAAATTAACAAAAAACTTAGCTGCCGTATAGTCGATAGTCCACCATACTTGTTTGATAGTTCACAGTTTCTAATTAAATTGAACCTTATTGTATTAACCTGTAAGTTCATTAGTAGGTAACTGTATGGTGTTGTACCTTTGATTCGGATGCAAGAAATTTGATGCCCTGAGATCAAAGCAAAAGTAACGGTTACGCAGCGACGGTGAACGACACCGTGCGAGCGGAGCACTGCTGCAGTAATTATTGATTGACGATAAAAACCCAATAAACAAGCAAAGAAACAAAAGCTCGACATAGCACACCGAAGAGTACGCACTCTAGAACACGCACACCGAAGAACACGCCAGAGCAACAGTGCGTTCTTTTTTTATCTTCTTCTTCGACAGGAGAGACAAAGGCACGTGCAAACCAAACATCCAGGAGTGCAAGAAATTGGCAGGCTATGCGTTTATTCATTTATTTATGTAAATAATAACACAGCATTACAGTGAGACACCAATACGCTATGCTATACAAAAATCAAGAAATGTTGTTATTACATGTAAGTTGTAACTACTACAGTAAAAACAACAGCAAAAATAAAAAGTTTGAAAAAAAGGGATTTAGAAGTTTAAGTTAAAATTTTTACAAAAAAGTGATAATAATAATGTATTAACTAACATATAGTACTATTTCTTACACTATCAATCATCTCACGATACCTCAGACATTATTAGCACACTTCCCTCCATCTGTCAGCAAACAGTCACACAATGGTGATGTGATGATACCAGGAGAGCTCATTTAATAATTTTAATGCTCGAACGAGAGGAGAGTTAGTGTGCGTTGCCTGAGGGTTGTGACGCGTACGTATTTAATCAGCAGTTAATTTTTTTTTAATTCTACGCGTTGCCGATATACAACCGTACCGTTGTTGTCGTATTGATCCCAAAAATTAATAGTTTTAGTCGACATTAACCACGATACTATAATCACAATAATTGAAATCGTCATCCCGTAGAGACGATTGAGACGCATCTCATAGAGACGGCCAGCGGCGACTTCACAAAATATTGAATATTTTAAGGAACAGTTACGTTAAAATACCAGTTGTTGCAATAAAATGTTTGGTGCCATTATAGAAGGAGATCTTAACATTGCTCACACATTAAATGTGGTTCATCAATATGTTGACATCAACTTTGTTACTAACAAATAAAATCAAATAATGAGCAATATGGTCCTTCAAAGTACTAAGAGGTTGACAAAACATCATCCTTTTGTAGGTAGGTCTATGTTTTCCTCCGTATATCTACGTGTGTGCATTCCTAATTTGTACTGTGTCTTTGGTGTTGTCACGGCAGAGCTGTATTAGCTTGACAAATTGACTCCGCCAGGAACAAACTTCCGGCATGTTCAAGTGTATTTCACGACTTAAGCCTCCTTCTATTCGGTAGTGTGTCTTGCCTTCCTACTCGATGGATGAGGCATTATGAAGATCGTGTCGTAAAATTAAATTGTTCGAAACTTTATTATTTAATCGTTTGATATCGAATTTGTAGTCACGATGCGGCTATGTTTAGCTTCCACGTGCGGACAATGAGCTTCGGTGAGCACTTTATAAGTGGAAGTTATCATTCAATAATTCCAATATGGCTGATTTACAAAAGACTGTAATAAGTAGTAAACTAAGTGCCTAGTGGGAGTTTTATTTAACAATTCGATGTTGTTGAAAGAGGTTGTTAACACAATGGCATGCAGTACCTTTCCTAGGAATAACACCACTAACTAACCGAATATTTGAATGTAATTAAGCTGTTATTAGTAACAATCGGGCATTAAATCATGTATCATAAAACGTGTAAAAGGAATAAAAGCTGCTTATAATAGTCCATTTACCATCTTTCTCCAACCAATAATGTTTCTAAAACACACCTTCACAAGAGACTTCTGACATAAACAACAACGCAACTCATTCAAACGTGGAGGTTCTAATTTTAAATTAACTTATAATCTATGGTTCACGTCAACGTGCCGCCTATCGGAGGGTCAGATTTAGACGGTGGGCCCGAGAATAATGGGCGGTCGGCTTTATTCCACTTTAAAGATAGCCAGATACCGTTGGAAGTAACGGGACCGACCCAACGGCCCTAACAGCGCGCCCGGTCATCTCGAATTGTATTAACTTCGGTAACTTTCGTATCAATGGACGCGAGTACTATTCACCGCATCTGTGAGTCACCGAACAAGGCAACAGAGCAGCAGATAAGAATATGGGTCACGCGATACGTATCTGTGATGGTGATAGATTTCTCTATGCGTGTGGACTGTGGAGTGCGATTTGTTTCTTTTTTTAACGACTGCTTTTGTTTTGCGTGGTAAAACTTTTCTTAATATTTAATTTAGGAAGCGTAGGCAGTGCAGACGCCAAAATGTCTATAGTAGACTTTTCTATATGTTAATCGTGCTTGATTTGCTTTTATGAGTTTACGATTTTATGTAAACTAATTTGACAACTTTTTTTAAATCCTTTAATAGCTTAAGCTTTGATTATATCAAAGGCTTTAAGTTACATTTATAGTCTTATGTATAATATTACCTATTAACAGACCTTATAGAGGATTTTGGCTAAATGAATAAAGAAAAATAAACTTCGAAAATGCCTTTCCCGCCAAAAAGTCAACTTTTTGTACAGCACCAAGAAGTCTTTGTTAACAGCATTAAAAATAATTAAAAAAAAACTGTTTAGAAACGCACCTGTGGGCGGAGCGTGGTGTGCCTGGAGTAGTAATCGTGCTGGTAGAAGTTGGTGGGGGACAGCGGCGGCCGGTACTTCTTGTGGCCGTAGCCCATCGTGTCCATAGTGTGCATCTCGGCTGGCCACTGGCCACTGGGCACTGCTGTACTGTTTACCGCCAAGCGACACTTCACATCACTCTTTACATCTGAAACAAAATGGTGCACATTGAATTACGCTAATCGCTATACACGTGAAAGCCTACATAGAGTAGTTGTACCAGTGTTCAACAGGAACTGGTCATCGACTATTTGTCATCTAGTAAAGTTTCAATGAAATTGTATATTATTTTCTGGCGATGAAAACTGGTGTTGGCGCTGATGCCACCACTATGATAGATTACACCGGAGATTTACAAAATTAATTCAAAGTTCGTAGAGCTTTCGAGAACCCGATCCGATCCGAACCCTTCGGAGAATCTAGGGCATGGGGACACGCACTAGTGCGCGATGCCGTTCCCTCTAGAAAACCTCCGAAGGTGATTCGTTTCGCACGGCTTGAGGAACCCTTTAAGTTTCTCGCCGCCCCCAAACAAGCCCGGTGAAGCTGAAAATGCCGTCTAAGGTAATCAGCAAACTCTATCAAAAAAAAAATCGAGAATTATGCTTACCTATTCTTTACTGGGGTCTTAGTATTTGCTATGCGATAACGTTACGAAAACGAGAATTCGTATGGCATTAAAGCAGTACCTCTTGGCTCCTGGTGACAAACGAGGGGAGTTGCAATTTTTCCATACAAAATTTCGTTTTTTTTTTAACATGAATAGTGAATAAATTTCTTATTATGTACACCACATTCTTTTTGTAAAAATGTTGACATTCAGTCAAGACGTAAGTAGTTCTGAACGTGTTTAGTATAAAGCTCACTTTTGCTTGAATCACTTTGGATACACTTTGGCATAACTAAGTGGATAGTGCCGACTGAAGTAGCACGAGTCGAACCCAATCATGACAGCCATTAGGCTGTCATGATTGGGTTCCTACCATTAGGTAGGGCTCCTATCGCGGAATACCAGACTTGCGGGTTCGAAGACCGCTCATAGAAAAAAAAACAACGCATTTTTGGTATATTAATGATTTCGCTATAAAATAGCTAGAAGCTAGTATTTACATATATTATGAATCAACAACAAGCTAATTATGAACTGTATAAACACGATTAGTGTTATCTTTTTTGGAGGCCCTTGGATGCGCGGGCGCACGCCGCTCTACGCGTCACGCATGCGTAATCCATTTCCTCCCTAAGTCCACGCCAGGATTTATTTTAACTTGTAGAGAAAGGTTCCTTGACCTCTCTTGCTTATTATATCTCACCTAAAGTTATAAGTATATCAATTATAGTAAAGACGTTAGAGCAAACGATTTAGAACAAATTATTATTTAAATATGAAATAGAGCCAAAGGTTGTATTCCGTCAATGCGTACAACTAAAAGTATAGAAATGTAATCAATATTATGTTATTTTAATTTATTATGTTTTATTTTTGTAGTGTGACGCAAATAGTTTGGTTTCTTTGCATTTAATTCTTTAATCATTTTCTAAAAAAACTAACATTTATGTAAAAGCACGCAGGCAGGTATAAAATACTTCATTTAATTATTAATATTCAAAAGCGTCCTTGCCAACACATTTAATGTAAGGTCATTAACACTGGTGCTCGGTTCACGATTCTAAGATTTCCTCATTGAGCTGATGTGTTATCACTTGATGGACCACTTGTCCAATAGTCGATCAATAAAGTATTTAATAACATTACGTCAACTGCAAGTGTGACGTAATAACTTTACATTTTTACTTCAATAAATTCCGTCTGCAAATAATCGATGTGGTGAATCCAGGAAATTTGTAGTTAATGAAGCTTAAACTCGCATAAAATTATTTTTAACTAATTAATTGAAACTAACCTTTTTTGTTGTGAAACAACAATACATAACTTTTTATTTTAATTTTGAAAGCTAAGCTAGTTTTGAATATAAATTAATGAAGCAATAGGTTTCGCTTTTTGTAAGTTATAACAAACACACTATGCCTTTCATTTTAAAATATTGTTTTGGTAAACCAAGAGTTACTTACTTACTTATGTACTTACTTACTAAACCAAGAAAAAAAGGGAAGGTAGGATAAGATAATATACATTACATATAATTAAAAAGCATGTATCCTAAAAATAAGCATATGACAAGACGTGATTTTTTTAAAAATATTATTAGTTTATATCTTTTTCATGGTCTTAAATTTTCAGCGAGAATTTTTTTAAATAAATGTAACATTTCGTGCCGAAACACATAACCGCTTTGCGACTTCGCATCGCTAAAATAACAGCTGCACCAGGCTAGTACCTATAAACCCTATTGCCTGTCAAATACTAGACAGGCGCCGCCGGTTTTGGCGGTGCGACGTCGCAACGCAGTTATGTGTTTCGGCCCTTAAGGCTCTCCATGACGGCCACACAAAAATTTACTTAGTATCTGCTTCATTTTTTTGCCGTAAAATATTTTCTATTTACTGAAACATACTTTGTACACCACGTTTACATTTTGCGTTCCAAGCCTCCAGTACACGGTACACAGTGGCAGTTTTCCACCACACAGGCAGAAGCCTCATTTGCGTGCTCAGTAGTAAGTACTTCAAGAAAAAAACAAGATTTTGAAGTACCTACTAACAACTGTATATTAAGATCGTATCAGCACCGGTGCCTAAAGTGTAATGAACGCAGGTAATTATTTGCGCCTAACGGGACCACCTTTAAAGTCGTGTCGCAATCATTTCTGTCTCCGGGTGTAAACACGAGTTGCTCTGCGATAACTACAACGGGCTTTGGTTAAATTACATTTCTTGCTAGTTAGCAGAAATGCCTCGGTGCCCGAGTGGCACAGCGCTCGGCCTGATACCAGAAGGTTCCAGGTTCAATTCCCAGGTCGGGAAAAGTGTGTTTTGGATTTTTTCGATGCATAGCCCGGGTTTGTGATCACCAACCCGCATTTGGCAAGCGTGGTGATTAAGCCAATACCCATCAATTGTAGTAACATTGATTCCAATGACGGAGGCGTTTGCCCAGCAGTGGGACAGTTATAGGCTATTTACTTTACTTTATTAGTTAGCAGTTACTTTATGAGCTTATTAACGATCGTGGTGGCTCCAGTATTCGACACATAAAGCCCAGTGTTCGACTCAGTTTTCGTCACCAAAATTTTGATTGAAACATTGATTTTCATAAATAAAAATACAGTTGATCTGTATTCAATGTTGCTAAAGAGGAAAATCAGTTGCTGACCTCTAATTTTAACAATTAAAGGAAAAAAAATAACGATCACTGGTTCCTGTCAAACACTGATGCCACCCCACACTATGTTTAATTTATATGAAACTAGCTGTGCTCTGCGGTTTCACCCACGTTAATTAGCGAGCAATCAAATTTTCCCATTTTTGCAAAATTTTTCATTGCTGCTCCACTCCTATTAGTCATAGCGTAACCTTCCTCAATAGATGGACTATTCAACACAAAAATAATTTTTCAATTCGAACCAGTAGTTCCCGCGTTTAACCAAACAAACAAACTCTTCAGCTTTATAATATTAGTATAGATATTAAAATTTAGTGGTATTATAACAGTAGATAACATTCTTGACACTCTACAGCATTATTGACCCATCAAACCGGTAAAGGCCTAAGACACTCTAATAAAAGTCTAGACAGCGTTAATGAACTTAGATGTAGACGTGCAAAGTAACTGAATGTATTTAATTAAAGTAATTATTAAGAAAAAATTGCTCGTAAAGCTTTAAGTTGTAATCTTAAGGTCATACTTTTTAGTTATGTTTATTAAGCTAGTGATAACCTTTAGGGAACCCGTGTTGTTAACTATCACAATCATGCTTATGTATTTCTGTTGCCAACATCTAGTTTTCTGTTTTGAAGAGTTTACAGAGATATGTCACAATAAAAATATGAAGGTAAATAAGTATATAAAATACTGAGATAGAGCCATAATATCTAAAGCCTTAGAGTCGGCAACGAGCGGGGTAAATCCTTGGTGAGACAAGTGTCAATGTAGGCTGCGGTTATTGCTACCTTTTGACAGGATTAAGGCAAACCTCTTTGAAAGATTCGTTAAAAAAATAGATCTGTACAAAGTTCAAGTTATTGAAAGGGTATTTAACAACAAGAGTATACGTCTTTATCCGTTTAGATTAATTTCGAATGTATCTTCTTTAGATATATATAATAAATTAGAATTGGAAAAAGCTCAATAAGACCTTTCCACATACTCTATGAGTCCCACGTACTTGTCAAAAGTTGTCTTCTTTTAAGAGCTTTTTTTTTAGTTTCGATATAAGTAAATAAAAACGTGAATGCAAAATAAACATTTCAATAATATTTTATTCTGACGTTCAATTGAGTTACTCTTTGCAATTCCTTAAAGTAAATAAAAAAATATAGTATTTTTATTTATAAAATCTTATGATTTTTAACTAATTACGAGAAGACCAAACACCTTAGCCACGCTGTGACCATCCAGTATGTTAAAAAAAGTCTGATTAAAATTAAATTAAATCAATTTGTAAAATAAACGCGAGTAGATACGTAAAAGTTTTTTAATTTTAATCCTTTATTTTATATTAGTTAGGCAGGTAATTTTATGTTTCAATGGTTAATTGGCTAATTGGGGTGCGGTGGCGCTTAGCTTGCAGTTGGTGCTTAACGGTAAACTGTTCCGCTCCGATCTCACTTGGCTCGTTAAAACAAAGACCAACATTAAACAGATTGAAGCGTCAAGTATACGAAAACCATGGTATATTACATGGTAATTTAACAAACAAAACAACAAATTGCCAATTGCTGAAGAAATATGTTTAAATGTTTCAAAAAGACCTGCCGGTGAACCAAATTTTATCTTCCATAAATATTTTAGGTTATTTTGACGTGAATGAAGAACAAACGACCATCCATAACTTTGCGTTTTGTTTTATTATCTGTCTTGACACAAACATTATGGAATCATAATATATTTTTTTTCCTTTATTTGATGGCTTCGTGCGATTAGCACATTTAGCCAGTGTCAAAGTAATTTTTCTTACAAGCAATACATAAATAAACAATATTTCCTTCTTGTACGATGGTAATGAATCATTCATTACCATCGAAATAGAAATGAAAAGTGAAGTGAGTGAGTTATCTCAGTAAAGATGTGGGGTTTTACTAAGTCCTCACGCGGACTTTTTGAGAGAATTTGAAAAGTGCCGTTGCACTGTTTTGTTTCATTTGCCAACACTCATGCACACTTACGAACATTTAATGGTTAATAATCCACCATTATTTCACATTAAAATTCGACATAACACACATTTTAGAAAATAAAACAAAACCGCAGATATGACTCTTCACTTTCCCGCCAAGAAGCCATCGTACTATTTTAAAATCATTGTAATGGCTTAAGCGGGAAAAATCATGGACAGGTGAATTCAATAAAAAATATTCAATAATCATTCCTAACAATGCGAATTGTAATAATGGTAATTTCAAAAACTGGTATGCGTTTCGTGATCTCAATTAATATATAAAAGTGTACCTATCATAACAGATACATGACTAAACAAAAATGGCATGGGAACCAATTGCAAATGCTTTTATGTAATGAGACTTCGAACGTTTTTTCCAACGTAGGACTTCAACAAAAAGGTAACTTGTACTACTCGATGTGATCATGCCATGTAAATGCTGGGAGGTACCATTTTGACCTCACCTCACGGCCAGCCGTTGCACTGCCTCTGAGCCGCTATCCATACTACGGATGAATGATGGTTTTTATCGATGTTTTTCCTCAACGGTGTGCCATAATCATAACCATTATTGGTACCGAATTAGACAAAAAAATAATTGCGACGTCCAAATTAATTGTTGATTGCTATCAGGAAGCTGTTGTTTCTGTTTTTAGCTATCGACTCTGCAACATTTTGTTTGATAGCTAAAACATTAGTATTGATCGGTGTTTAGATATAGTTAGTCACATTAGTAATGGACAACTATAGCATGTTCCTATTGAATTTGCCAAAAGTTTTTTTTTATATTAAGGTTGGCAACTTACAAAATTCGAATTTCAAAATATTTTTTTCAGTTAAGGCTACAAATAGCTCTTATGAATGTTACTATGCCATCGGTTTGTAAATCTACACATCAAATGACTTTGCTGATGTTAAGCAGATGCAGAGTCCAGATGCTAGAACAGCTAGTGGAGCAGAAGCAGCATCCTCACCTTGCCAATCCGCAAGTTGCTTCTTCACATCTCGTTTAAAGGACCTCATGTTTAGTAAGAACATTTTAATCAGACAATTGGAACATCAAAAATAAATTAGAAACAATACTTACTTACTTACTCCATTGGCGCAGGGACCCAAAGTGAGTCTTGACCTCCGAAACGAGTTCTCGCCACTTTCCCCTGTCCATTGCAGTCTCTTGCCAGTTGACGGCTCCGAGGTCGCGCATGTCAGCTTCCACCCTATCGCACCAGCGGTACCTGAGGCGACCAATCGGTCGCCGTCCGATCGGTCAACCCAAGTATGCTCTCTTGACGCTTCGATCTTCCCCCATTCGCAGCATGTGACCGAGCCAGCGGAGTCTGTGTGATTTGTATTCTCCTATTATGTTAGGCACAGCCACGAGGTCTTCAATCTCTGCGTTTTTCCGGACTCTCCAGCTACCATCTTCCCTCCTTATTGGACCCAGGATTTTCCGAAGAACCTTCCTCTCTGCCACTAGAAGCTGATTCTCCTCTTTAAGGATTAGCGTCCAGGCTTCAGAACCATTCTTAAGGATGGGCCTTATAACAATTTTATAAATGCGCACTTTTGTTCTTCTGCGGAGAAGCCTGGATACCAGTACCTTATGTAGTGCAGCATACAATATTAAATAAAAATAAAAATAAATGATTGGCCGGTTCACTGTTCACGATGTACACGTTTGAAAACATATAGTTCAGTGAAATACGTGAACAGTCACGGTAGATCTCTTTGTTGTACATTTTTGAAATAACTGTTTTTAAAACTTAATCTTATTCGTTTCACACGGCTTTTGGCGAAAAAGTGACGAGTCATGTTTGTAGTTTTGTTTTATATTGTTCAATTTGTGTTTTGCCAAAAAATTTTCTGAAATAATGGTGGATAGAAACCGTTATGTGACCCGTGAACGAGCATGAGTGTTCACAAATAATTGCAATGTTACTTTTTAAATTCTCTCAAGAAGTCTGCATGAGATTTCTTTCAAGTCATACATATATATACATACTGAAACTTAGGGGTTTTGGGGAGGAAATCAAATCATCCATAAAAAAACCTTTTTTATTCATCCGTTCTTTATAACATATAACAACAGTTACATATTACAAGATAAATATAAACCTTTAAGCATTTTAGGCCACTACGATTTGTGCCAATGCTGTTGCAACCTGCATCGACAACAGATTGTCGAGATTGTTGAGATATTGCGCTGGTCTTAGTTACTTAACCACCTCTGTGGTCTAGTGGCTAAGACCACCGGTTTAGACCCAGAGGTCCCGGGTTCGATTTCCAGCGGGGGGTACATGTTTGTGTACTCGGTTTGGTTGGTGGTAGGGCTTGTTTGTCCGCCTAGCTACCACCATCTTATCTAAATATATCGCCATAACATCAATGTTTGTAGCATTGTTGTGTTCCGGCAGATAGAGATAAGATAGCCAGTGCCTCACTAGCTGAGGATCCCAGGTGAAGTGCGCTTCTATCATTGGCCTTATCATCACTTATCATCAGCTGAGATTAAGGCACTGTGCTTACCCGTTAATATAAAAAAAAACTGTTATAAAACGTTTAATATTCTACCAGTTAAAATCTTCAAATTCTAACGTCCTTCTTTTTCGTTTCTAGGATCTATCAGTGAGAACATTTTTCCGTATACTGTTCCCAAGTGGCCCACATGCCAAATTTCAAGCAATAACCCCAACAACGGCTTCGGTCAGAGGCTCACAGCCATCAAGTATAACCGTCAAAACTGTATCACATAACACCGCTAGGCACTAACCATAATGCCCTTACTGCACGGCGCGTTAGTCGGCAGTTACTCGCTGTTAACACGTACACTTGCTCAACCAACAGCCTTGCCCGCGGTGCATCATGCGTGAGTCACTGCGCCGTGGGAACTGGCCATCATGGCCTACCAGGGTACCTACTTTGTATGTGGAGCTGATAGGTCGTGACGTTGGAAACTAAGCTGGGCGATCAGTATTGATAATTGCATGCCTAGGCTTTGATTAAATGATAATTATAGTTGGATGCGTACTCTGTGGATGGTATTTGTTGTAGATAGACAATGTGACATTGTATGTTTATTATTGTAGAACACGAAGCGGAATAATAAAGACACATACAAAATCAAGATTTCGAGTGACGTGTACGATAATACTTCTGGAGTCTTAAAATACAGGGTCGCTCTTGATTAGGCTTCAGTTTAAATGTTTAGATGTTTACCTACATTCATGCAAGTGTAGGTATTATTGATGTGAAAAATAATCGAAAATAAATCGTCAAATATATCTAAATATTTTATTCATATTCAATAAAAAGAATTATTTTTCATAACATACTATTAATTTATTCAAATATAAGAGGCAAAGTCAAATGTCCATTCAGATTAAGGTGAGTGCTTATGGGACAGGCTGTGTGTTTAAAAATAAAAGGTCCGTATTAGAGATATGTTTGTAAACAATATACCCGTGGGTTCAACGGTTCGCACTGCCTCGCCGCGGGCCAATGTCAATGTCACCTTTCCATTCGACAGCTTTGCATAAGCTCTTGCCACAGTATACGGCAAGTTAGTAGCTTGTGGAAAAGTGTTAAAAAAATATCCACAAGCGGGGTTATCTATATATATCCCGAACTTTCTGACATAGGGGGTTAGGTGATCTACCAAATATGCTATCGTGGCCACGATAGGATATCTTTGGTTTGAATCAATTTCGTGGAAATTTTTGAACTTTTTTCCGAAATTGTAATTCGTATATGTAACCATAATTAGTAGCTTGTGTTGTATACCGACTGGCTTGCCGTTCGTGATCACAGGCCATACCTATGCCAGATAATAAGTGATGGTACTGGATCTTTAACGGGTCAGCCTCTTCTGCCCCCATCGAGCTTTCGTGGCTAGGATGGAAAAATAGAGTCCTACATAACTCGGGGTCTCGACTCGAGGTCGCCACTGGCCCCAGTGTATGCTTCAGTCTACATTTCGCCTAGTTTAAAAAATGAGGTAAGATGTACCAGGCAAGACTATCCTAATCATCCCCCCATAATGAACCGCAGCAAGGTGGAACTCGGTACCTGCTGTTCGTGGTCCGCCACCACAAGTGTTGCGAATAGTGCTGTGTTTTAGTGAGTATGGGTTAATCTCTTCGGAGTTGGGCGAGGTACGAGGGTAACAGTCGTTCATTACTCAATGGTTGCCCTATACACGTAGTACGCAGTCTGATGCATTTTTTGAAGTAAAACATACCCTCGCTTCCACCCTCAGCCTTTTCGCCACTTACCATCAGGTAAGATGAAGGACAAATGGTTGTAAGTCGTTTCTTATTGTTAATGGATTCAGTATCCAACAATGCAACCTGACTCACTGAATAGATTTATACTGTGACTTCATTGTAGATTGAATTCACAATCTAGTCAAGCATACCAATAGTAGGTAGTTTATTATTTTATTTATCATACTAAAACCTATTAATTTACAATAGTGCACGGTTCATTATGTGACTAATTTTACTATGATATTTCAGCCATATTTCGGCTAGCTCCAAAAATTATATCCCATTAACTCCAAATTTATTTCTATGTAGTACTGCCAACTCCAAAAACGTACATAGAGCTTAAAATCCAATATTTTCAATAATTTTGAATTTCATACATTATGGCTCATCAGCTCCAAAATTATGAAGATACAGTTTGCAAAAAGGCGTTACCGTCGCCCTAGACTCATAGACATAATTTTGGTGTTTAGATTATAAATTAAACAAACGAAATATTGAGAAATCATATATTTGTTAAAATCAGTCTTTGTTTTAGATAGCATTGAATCACAGTTAGACAGAACCAGCCACACTTCCACCCCGCGTAATGTTCCTAGCACGAGAGCGGTTTGCCACTTTTAAGGGATAATGTCGTAACACCAGAGACAAACTATTTATCCGAAGATATCCATACTAATATTATAAAGAGGAAACCTTTGTATTTTTGTATGTATGTATGTTTGCAACAAATAAACTCAAAAACTACTGGACTGATTTAAAAAATTCTTTCACCATTAGAATGCTACATTAGCGCTGAGTAACATAGGCTATATTAAATAAAATACTAAAAACGACGACGAATTTAATTTTCCAATACAAAATGATTTGTTTGTTTTGTTGTCATGGAAACCATTGGATATATATTTAACTCAATGATGGAAACTGTCAAAGTGGTACGAAGTCCGCCGAGTCAGCTATAGTTTATTATAAACTTGTACAGATCCCCCCCGCTTGGGTAAGATCCTCGAATTTTCGCAACACATTATTAAGTAAATAATTTAATTTTAAAATAGTTAAAACAATAATTTTAAAAATTGTGTGGCAACAATTATAAAAGTTTTTTCGGTTTTTAGGTAAAACAAATTCAGAAACTTATAAATCCACTTTTGAATACAGATGAAATGTGATCCCATCCTGTTTTTTTATAAGCCCAGCAGCATTTTTGCATGTAGGAATGACGCAAGATGGCATTTTAAATTAAAGTTGACACTCGTACATGACGTACTGACGCTCTATATCCAAAGGAGTGACGGGTCGCAACTACTCTATATTTATATAAAAGGAGTTTTTGTTTCTTCAGTTGTAAAACGCGCGGGCGCGGTTTCTGGTTTGGTCTGTATTCTGAGACATATAAATAACATTTTATAACTATTTATAAATAAGAGTCCGTCAAGTAATTTATTAATTACCTACATTTTCATTGGTTTTGTTGCTAGCTGTACTGTACGTTATCTGTAGTTACAGACACTAACGTCGTGTTTATTACACAAATAAATAAAATCGTTTGGAGTTGGTAGGACAAGAAATAAAAGATTTTGGAGTTGGCGGGACATACTGTATGGAGTTTTAAAATTTCGAGAACAATACATTTGGAGCTAGGGTACTAAGCCGATATTTCTAATGAAAACGTAAAAAAGTATTAATGTTCATTCGTTCATTATAAAAATACGGTCAGTAACGAAAGTAGCTAAACACTATAGTACCATGTCTTAATAACTTCACTTTAACATAATGTGCCTGTAACTTTAGTTACTTCGACAAATTAGTAAAGTGTTTAGCAACTTTTCTTTCTAACTGTACCTACGGCGACCGCTAATGTCTTAATGGTTAGTCCAGTGTCCATTCATGTGGCTCTACGCGATGTAGCGTAAAGTTTACCTTGAATTCCACGATTGCCGTTACAAAATCGGACACACGACACTAGCTTATCTAACAAGTTTTACTAATGAACACAGCCGACAATTAAAATGCTTAAGAATCTTTTAGTTTTTGTGTTGATTGTAATATCTGTAACGAAATATAAATTTTACGCATTTTTAATGCAATTTTAATCAAAGAGTTGAAAAAAGTTTCAAGATCGGGATTTGAAACCGCACCATTAGAGAAAATCAGCACAAGTTTTTTTTTTACAGAGAGAGTGTTTTTTTTAATGATGCCTCAGGCGGCATTTTCAGCGTCACCGGACTGGATTGCACGAGAAATATACTTCTACGATATCTTAATTAGTAGGGCACTCGACGAACCCTCCGTTCGTGGAAAATATAAAATGACTTCTTCTAATTTAATACTTTAACTCTACTTTCAACACTAAAGACTAAAAAATTAATTTAATAGCCTATTCAGCACTGCCGAGCAACGCCCTCCATCATTGATATCAAGTCATTGCTACCGTATTGGCTTTATAAAATACTAAACAATAAAAAAATAACCAATGTCTTTTTAAGAATCCTTTAGACTTTAAAATGAAATAAATAAAACAAATCTACTCTACTTTTTCAAATATGACTTTGACAACGTTTCCAACCTTTTGCTGAGTTCGTAAGCTTCAGAAACTTATGTGCAGTATTTTCCCTGTAAGCTGCATATGTTTTTTATATCATCATCATTTTCAGCCCGTATCTACCCACTGTTGGGCACAGGCCTCGTCCATGTTACGCCAATCCCTTCTGTTTTGAGCTGTTCGCAGCCATCATCATCTGTTTTTAGGGTTCCGTACCCAAAGGGTAAAACGGGACACTATTACTGACTCCGCCGTCCGTCCGTCTGTCTGTCTGTCTGTCCGTCTGTCATCAAGCTGTATCTCAAAAACCGTGATAGTTAGACCTTTCATGCGCTAGTCCGACTCGCACTTGGCCGGTTTTTTTATATAGTGTCATGTAATTTATGGCTGGATGTGCATTGCAAAGTTAGAGAAGCAGTGGGATTGTAAGAGTTGTGGACCAACACGAAGATCACAAATCTTTCAAACTAAATAAAATTACCTACTAAGGTTTTTTTGTCACACCGAGAGCGGGACACAAAAAAGTAAGTTACAAAAAAGTTTAGTCAGATATATAACTATCGATGACCGTAATATTAATATAAGTTCTAAGCTCTTATATAAAAAACAAAAACTAAACTATTTTTTTTTGTTGGATTACATCTTTGGCAGTGACGCAATTTACATTTCAATACGGAGAACCTCATTTCATATTACCATTTATCGGATAGGAGGTACGATCCGATATCCAATAACCTTCAGCGTCGCAATCCACTTGAGTCTCGACTGGAGAAGATGCTCCTAGAATAGTTTCATGCATACGAAATTAAGTTGCTCTTACTACAATTCTCATGAATCGCCTGCGTAGTTTTATCATATGTTTTAATAGCACTAAAAGGTTTTTATTTTGCTTAAGCTACTACAAGCTATAGGTACTACACTTTTGTTACTGGACTTTAGAAAAAATATTTCTTTACAATATTTTAGAATTAAGTAATAAAAATGTTAATAGTTGTTTCAGAAAAGTAATGTGAGATATAATAACAATGGTCGAAGTAAATAATTACTATAAATCAATCAATCAACAACAAAGACCAACTTTTATAAATGCAAAACAAAAGACTCCCACATAATTTAATTAGAGGCTACAGCGAGATTAACGTTCGGCTAATTAAATGCAAATGAATAATCAATATCCCAATTCATTAAAGCAGAGTCGTGGAAATGAATTAACAAAAGAACGACACGAATGTAGTTATACCCACTTTTGTCTCGAACAATTTATGTAAATGTTTTAAATGTAAACAATCTGATAAAATGTGGGTGAGTTGGCGCGAAGTGGCCGGAATTCGGGCGACTACGGTAAACGCGCGTGAGACACAAGCTGATCGCAGCCCGGGCCGGCGCGGGCGCACGAATAACTCAACAATAGGGTTAAGCAGCACCTGTGTAACCGACACATTCGGCTGAGTAGGTTTAACGGTTCTCGCATCGGCCTGTAATGTCAACTTACTCATCGATTGACCTAAAGAAGCTGTATCCTAAACGAATTTCGAAATTGAGTATTTTTCAAACTAACAAGCCTATTATAAATAAATGATTTTGCTTTAGATCTTCCTTCAGAGACATATGGTAAGTTAGTAGACAACATTAAAAAAAAACGTTTATTCCTCGAATTTATGCGATTTGAGACTTTCCATAACGGACTTTAGACTACCGCGGTTTCAAACCCAGAGGTTTACAGCATACTAAGTTTGGTTGGATAGCTAGTTTAGTGGTTGAGGGTGAAGTACGCTTCCATATTCGGTCTTATAGTCACATTACCATCAAGTGAGATGAAGGCCAATAGCTTCCTTATTGTTGAGAAACAAAAGTCTATGACATGTGTCGGTAGGAGAGGAAACGGTAGGTATAACTTAAAGCAAAGGTCGTTGCGTGTCTATTAACTTGTCAAAGTTAATATTTTAGAAGTACTAAGTACGCAGGCTCGAATAATTAGTTGCTCTTTAATAAGATACGTAGGCACTTTTCGCATTTTTTTTCTTTAAATTAAATAACTCAATTAATATGTTTTTTTAATCCTACTCAAGCAAAAATACCAAAAAGTATGGAAAATGACAATTTGAAATAAACACTTGGTACCCTCTGTGCGTAACCACTTATTACCTAGTTGTATTCTCCATTACTGATTTTTCAAATAAGCTATGTTAAAGAATTATATTGAGTATTGTTAAGTTCAGTAATTACATACCATCTTCTCAACTTTATTTTTATACAAAATTATCTTTGTTTACTTCGTTATTGTGTAAAGAACAATCAAAAATTTCGATAACTTGTACATTCAGCAACAAAAAAAGATGAACACTTTGCACTTTCAATGCATTTTGTATGTTGCTGAACTGGCAAATAAGCCGACGTCCAGATGGAAAGCGGCCACCACAGTCCATGGACATTTGCGACGCAAAGGTTTTCTGTTCTGTCTTTACACCTTGTAATTTTACTAGATCTACCCTTTAGATACATCAATGCAAAACAGTGCTTTAGCAGAAATAGCTATAAAATGTTCAAATAATTTTTAACGCAAATTTTGTTGCGAACAAATTACAAAAACACAAATGTTGAAAAAATTTCCACTAGCAGGATTTGAACCTGCACCCTTCTGACATTCCGGGTCAGGTGCTCTTCCAATTGAGCTATCGTGGTTCTAACCAGCCCGCCGAAATTATTCAACACGTTAACACGTAGTTGTTGACATTGATTAGGCGCCTTTGGCTTACAAAGTAAAACGTGTTGAATAATTTCGGCGGGCTGGTTAAAACCACGATAGCTCAATTGGAAGAGCACCTGACCCGGAATGTCAGAAGGGTGCAGGTTCAAATCCTGCCCGTGGAAATTTTTTCAACATTTGTGTTTTAGAAATAGCTATGACAATAGTCACCATCCAGAAGGGTTTCTGAGTGCTCATCATTGACTAGTAAATGTATGATACATTTACTAGAATTTTTTAAGCGTCCACTAAATTGCACTAAATGGTGCAGCGGCTTTGGTTGCTAATAATACTTACAGTAGTTCAATCTCAACACAACAACGCACCGCACAATAAAACACGAGCTTCTTGAAGTGTAAAGACAAAGCTTTTTATATACTTTATTAGCAGACGTAGGTATAGCGGAGGCAAGAAGCCGTGAAGCGTGGTTAAATCATCGCTTAAGTGACCATCTAACGAGTCATAATTATTTTTTGTGCAGTGAGATGTTTCCTGGCGTGCGGTGGTGTGGTAGCGTGTGGTGATGTGGCGGCGTGTCACGACACCACCGGGCGTCCTCACCAGCCGGAGACTCATCAGGGTGGACCTTACCAACCTTGGATGACGACACGCAACAAAACCTACCGATGTAGTTACCTAATACTTACGATCAACACGATTGTATAATTTATAATTGATCTTGCGGTGGAGTAGGTAAATGGCCATGTAGCAATTAGTGTTTCTATTATTGACGGTAAGTGATGGATTGTTGTTGTTTAACATTGGTGAATTTGTTGTAAATACCCTGAACATTTTGGTTTAAGTGGTTTATTTACTTAAGTATCAGACATTTATAACATTTGACGTCAGGATGCGTTGGCTCGCATCTATTTAACGATTAAAATAGCTTGTACCGATTAAAATAAATTTAATAGTTCTTTAATAATTTAAAGTCACAACCACAATATTTTTATTTTATTTAACGGAATTTTTTTGAATGCCTTTAGCTTCTTTTAACTCTGTAACTTAATAGTTTTGTAATTTATATACATTAACTGTCACTCATAAGCTCAACTCCTCGTATTCGCGACACCTAATATAACACAGCCACACAATTAATCACAGTAAGTAGCACTCCGTAGGGTCCTTTTTTATAGAATGGATGGCAAATGACTGCGCTTTACCTAATGTTAAGCAGAAGCAGAATCCAGATGCGAGGATAGTTAGCGGTGATAGGACTTTGCCTCACCAGCCTTCCTCACCTTGCTGACCCACAAGTTGCTTCTTCAGTACTCGTTTAAAGGACCTGTTGTAGGAAGGAGCAAAAACATGTCCTTGGAGAGCATTCCATTCAAGAAATGAATCACCAAATTTTTTCGTTCGCGATGGAATAGTTGCCACAGTAAATCAATGACAGCGAAAACCAACACGCGTGGTCTATAATAAACAAACCACTGCTGGCTATACAGGGGGTCACGACTTCCAGTTATTAAAAGCAGAGATACCGCGCTCATAGAAGATCGTCAAAGTCAGCCATCGAAGTGCAACACTTCAATGCTCGTAGCTTCGTGTCGGATGCGCGATTAGCATTGAATGCCTTGAAACTGCGAACTTTATGGAATAGGCGATAATGTGAGTAGCGTTATGTTACATCCGCTGTCACGTTACCGGTGAAGTTGTGGGAATTTTACATTACGATGACATTTTCAATTATAGCTTAATTTTGAGGCAGCTTTAAGGATAGTGGACCTCATGGTACTTATTATGTTACTATATATATATTATGCAAGTGAGTAAGTGATAAGACTAAAGTGAAGTCTATCTTCAACTATTGAGGAACAATAATCTAACTTTAACTGTCGTGGCACAACAATACTAACAAAAAATGTAGCATCTAATCGAGTACAATAACACGCGCTGGTTATCAGATCCTTTGGTTATATAATAGATATCTAGTTTACAAATATTAAGGGCGATGTTTTGTTGATATACTTAATAATGAAAGGCCCCATTGATAAAAAGTGAAAAACAGTCAAACTAAAGAAAACAGAAAGGAAGACAGCAATACAAAAGGAACAACGGAAAAACTCATAGAACTAAAAGTATTCAACGTCATTGAAATAACAGAACAGAGAACAGGGGGTCGACCGCCTAACGCTCTCACTTTCGATCGCTTTGAAGGCGAGGCGAGGAGGAGGCGTCATCTTGTCATTTTGAAAGCAATATGAAAGCAATATCAAAAGCTATAGGCTATAGCTTTCGATATTATTCGATATTATATTTCGATATTATATTAGAAAGCGAGGCGAGGGCCTCGCTTTCAAAGCGATCGAAAGCGAGAGTGTTAGACGGTTGGGGGGCAGGTGACTTGCACCAATTCTTCCTAATCACAATCAGCACCAATCGTATTTCATAAAACATTCCGTCATTTCATCTACAATCAACTAACAAGAGAGCAACGATATTTTAGTTTTTGTTTAAACGCTCTATTAATGAGTTGTAATGCAAGCCATAGTGAGATAATGTTTACGCTCTTTACATAAAACGCTGGCACGCCGACTCACAACACTATGTGTGTCAACGGTGCGTTCGGTCGTCCCGCTACGCCGCGCGCTGCGTCTGCGCACACAGCCGATACAGTTATACTCTTCACTGTATTAGACAATGTTACACTGATGAGCATAATAGTGTAAGGGGTAAAAAATGATAAGTTTGTAAAGCATACTGAGTACTGACTCGCAGCAGTACCTCTTGAAAATTACAACCGCAAGACGAAAGTTACCGACTTTGCGTAACTAGACAATTGTAAATTTTCTACTTAAGAAATTTGCAAAATTTTGGAGTTACTTTATAATGGCAGATATTATAATAGCTTAGCTAGCTTGATTGTTTAGATTCTTATTTTAGTTTCATTATTGCCTGCTTCTTTACAATATTGATAGAATATTTATATGTAGTCAATTGAAACTATTTAATAATGCTTTTTTATACATTAAATTAAAAAAAAAATGAGACGGTACTTTGTATATTCTTAGGTAAACCTATACCGTTGGGGAATCTGTGGGAAACCCGCTTATAGGTAAGTATTACTTACAGTATGTAGGTATAATTACCATACATGTATATAATTATAACACAAACAAGTTCTGTAACCCGTTTCTATTGATGTTGTTTATTTATTGAATAACTGTAGTTAATGACAGCTTTTAATGTGCATGGTTGATGACCTATCAGTCAATTAAAATAACTATATTTTACTATTTATATGAAAAGATGATATAAAGACTTTCATAGTTCAACAAGGCAAGACAAGGCTTTCATAGTTCATTCAACCTATATTTAATTAGACGATATTTTTTATATTTTAATCTTGTGTAATAATTGTCTAGGCAATTTATGTTAAAGAAATGGTTGTACCAATTACTAAGTTAACTTTTTATAAGTATTTTTTATCTACAACAGTAATCATTCCCTAATGTATGATATCAACTAATTTGTGCAATTTATGTTTTGTGAAAATTAAGAAAAATATTTGCAATCTGATACACGATGCAAGTGTAAACGGTTATTAAAGTTTATATTTATAAAACCTTGACTTCGACTTTTGGGACTGAGTATAAGATAAAACATATTTTTTTGCCGTATTATGTACCTTTAAGGGCATCCAAGTAATGAATAATTCAAACGATATTATAATATTGACTTACATTGAACTTTACAGACGTCGCTGTGACATGTGACGTTGATGTCTTTTCAATGAAACTGCCACGCGCTACGAGTCATAACAGTGCTTTCAGTATTAAATACAATTTTCTACAAAATATTTATCTTTCAGTCCTTTTATTTTAACAATAGCTTTAATGTAAGATTTATCATACTCCTCTTTTATATTTTTTCGGTACGAATTATAAACTTAAACTTTTAATTGCATCCGTCTTAATTTCTGACAAACAGATCGTAATCGCAAAATGTAACGTTACATTTTCCATATCAGCGATGAAGGAAAATAAATTACCTTTTCATTCGACCCAAATAGAAGCAACGGCGTTCGCTCCAGGTATTTTCTTGCAACCGAAAAGTCCAAACAAACACTGCACTCGTTACCGCTCCCAAATTATAACTATAGTTAGTTAACAATGAGAATTTTGGAAGCTTATTGTCAGAGATATAGTCGTTAGAGTTTCGAATGTGGAACGCGAGAGCGGCGCAGGCGACCGCACAGCCGCGCACAGATACAGACCCGTCGGGTGTGCGCGCGAGCAGCACTTGATCGTTGAACTGGCGCCGCAACCCGCCCGCATTCAGACCGACACCACCAGCCCGCCGCTGCACACGAGCAACGACTCTCCGACGCGGCCGCTTAGCGATTACCCGTAATTGTAACGCGAAACAACGCGGGCAATGGACATCAAACCGCAGAGGCTCGGAAAAATATGTTGTGGTCAACAGCACGAGATAACTTAATCGATCTCTCGATGATCGCCATCGCCGATGTCAGCGGTAACGTTATCTCCCAAATAACTGTTTCAGTATGATATGGACTAATTGTTTTGTTGAATCGCACCGGTTCTTCCTCTAATCGATGCGAGTAACGATTGAGTGACGTAATAAAATGTGATCGTGATAAGCAATAACCGTTATCCTTTACGAATACGGGTCGATTTGTCAAATTAATAAACAATCGAATACCTACTAAAGGCGTGGAAACCTTTAGGTAAGTTTGTCATAGTGTTCTAATCCGAAATACCGCAAACACTTAAAACTCGGGTATATATGCAAATAGTGCAGTCTTCCGGTTATGACGTATGTGAGACGTAGGTGCTAACTTCCGGGCTAACACACCGCCTAAGAGTTTGTACAAGGAACAATACACAGACAGACAGACAGACAAACAGACCTCTTACCGACAAGTTCGCAACGATGTCACTTGCACCTGATGTTTTCAAAAGGGTTGAAAAGCTTTAATGGCATATGCGGAGTAAGAACGCGACTCCTATGGTGACATACCCTAATGATAAGCTACCAGGCACCTGTCTTAAAACTATTATAACACGTTTTTCCCGTAGTAAAATATACTATTAGCAATAAAATTGCTTAATAGTTGTTTAAGTCTATTAAATTTATTAAATCCAGCGTACGCTTAAAAATATAATTAACCACCAAAGTGAAGATAAACCAAACTGATTAAATGTAGTAAGTAGCTCCAGCGAGTATGATGGCTATCGTTATTGGAAGAATATAATAATAACACACAACATAATTATACAACTTAAAGTGATATAACGTTATATATGAAGGTTATTGTTATTATACGACTGGCTCACGTCTAATAGGAAACTTGAGAAGTATTTTCTAACCCATTAAGCAATGGAGCCTCTTAAAACTTTATAATAAACAAGGTTACAAAAAAAGGTTGTATTGGAGAATACGCCTTGCGCGCGTATTTATTTGTATTTATTTAAACGTTTGGAATGACTACGGCTAGGAGTGAGGCGGTCGTAAATGGTATAATAACGACATCCCGCGCGGATCCTGGCCGCCGGCGACCGGGCATCGAACTCGGGAGTCGGGACTGCGAACGCGCCGCTTCTGCGCGCGACTACACCAACCGACAATGCTAAGAGTTTGGTACGAATCCGGCTTGGAAAGTGTTTAGAAAAATATTGTTATATTATTTATAGGTACATAATTATCTATAATTAGGTTAGGTATAGTATTGTTTTAAAGTCTACATATTGAAATGAAACATTTTACACGGCTTACTCGTGTGGCTGAGATTGTTATTTCTCGAAATTAATTTTATTGCAAATAAAATGTTTAATTTAATTTTGATAGTTATATATAGCACAGTCTAGGTTATAGTCGTGTGAAGTTAAGTTGAAGGAAAACTTTTAGCCTAACAAAATTTAAGAACTTAGCAGTAGAAAATATATTTTATAGACACTCTAAGACAAAAGAAGATTATTGTAGGTAATAGGTGGATTTCTTGCTACTTTAAGAAAATAGTGCCTTGACTTCTGCCAAGTTGAGGATAATAAGAAGATTCATAACAATGAAACGTCTAGCTCAGTGCACGTTTTGGCTAGTTTTTTATTTCTGGCAATCGGTATCCGGTACGAGCGTTACGTTACGTACGTACTTGAAGAAAAGACAAATTAAATAGAATTTGTTGAAAAGTGGGTTGTTATTACGGAATCAATGCAACAGTAACATTTATCTGTACAACTATGCATACATCGTTTTGAAGTACGGTCACCAGCGGAACGGTTAAGCACCATGTTGTAATAACATCACTAGAAGTCCACAAGCACCTATGTATTAGATTTACTTCATTGTTTTGATAAAATACTAAAGTGTTCTACGACTTTCGTTGCTGACTGTACTTGTTAGTGATGGCCTTTTAATTAATCCTATATATAAATAATCGATGAATTAAATATCTTTAATTAAAAACGTAGTCAAAAAGGTTGTTTAATTCAAAGTGAGTATTCTCATTTATTAATATAATAGATAATAATTAATTTAAGGGACAATACTTTACTATACAATTACTAAGTACTAAATTGAGCAAATATTTGAAATACTGCGCCTAAAAATTTCATTTATACACATATAATTCCGATTCAACGTTGAACTTATCAAAAGTACGGTTGAATCAGGTGGTTTCACAAATACAGGGTAACAAGGACGTTATTTGAATTTAAAAACTAATAGAACTTATTAATATCGCTTATCATCGTTGCCCTGTACAAAGAAACGGAAAGAGTTCGTGTTTTATCCAACGCACGTTGTATATAGCTACTGTCAGTAGTTTAACATTATTAATGAATTCAATTTGCGTTTCGATAAAAATAAGTGTGTAATGAATACGACTGTACGATTGTATAGGGTGACATTGAATCAAGTAGTAAAAATAAAACATTTAAAATATGTTATCAAGTTACTGAGCATTAATGCACGCGAGTTGATTTGCCAATTGATTTGCCATTATCAGTGTTCATTCTGACAATTTGCTCATAGTACAAATTTCAAAATAAAGCCATTGGCCGCTGAGGCACAACTGTGGACATTTTAAATTAGCAGAATCGAAGCTCAGGGTGCCTAGTGGGATTTTTTTTTACTTACGATCACGTAAACAAAAACGAAAAATCGTACGGCATTGATGCAGTGAATTCCTGGTGCAATACGAGGAGAGTTAAAATTTTGCTATACAATTTTTAGTTTTCGTTAACGTGATCGTGAGAATACCTACGGATAGTAAACAAAACTCGCGCCAAGCACCCAGTAGTAGTGTACCTAGCCGGTATCGTTTTCTGTATTTCGCTAGCTCACATGTAGTCGTAAACCCAAAAACTAGCGTACAATTTATACTTAATATTTGGCTCATTAACGATTTTTTGGCGTAGATTACTTTATTCCAAATATCCGCACTTGAAATCACCTTAAACTAAATTAGCCATGCCTTTTAACAGTGTGTCCTTACTAGCTCGTTGAATTTTAATTCAACATAATATCATTTTAAACAGACATAGTCTGAGTCACTTTAAAAAATGCATTGTGCATGTCATTTGCCGTAAGCATGGACTAATCTCTATACGTGAATCTATTAAAATCGTAGACAATCCTTTGTTTTTGTTTTTGTCATCATACATAGGTGTTATTCATTACACACACAAATTAGCTATCAACATCTTTTGAACGAACTCTTTATACTACCTATCGATTCGAAAAACGCTAACTCTATCCAAATTCGTTAACTATCAAAGCTATTCCTCCTCATAGTGTTTAGCTATAGCATTGAGTATGAACATGAATGTCTTGGGGGTGATCCAGCTGAGTCCCGAGGGCAGCTCCGTAGGGTCCAGGCTCCTGGTTTTCCTGCCCACAGTGCGCTCGAGGAAGTAGTCATCGTATTCCATGCTGTAGTCCGGTAGGATAGGGTTGAATTTCGCGTAGTAGATGGCGGAGATGCACGCGTATAGAAGCAGGGCCGCAGTGAACAACTGTAATTAGAAAATTTGTATTAATGAACAAAAGCAATTAACGTTCCATTCCATAGCAACGCTCAAGTCTTCCCATATGAACAATAGTACGTCTGGAAATAAGGGATTTGGCCATAATTCACCAATGGCAATGGCTGGCAGAATACGGTTTGCTGGGTTTTACAGATTGCTATAAGCTTATGAATACAACTGGGACCAACGGCTTAACGTGCCTTTCGAAGCGCAGAGGAATTCGAGATTTAAATTTGGTGTCAGGAAAGTTACTTAAGAGCTCCTAACAAAACTTACAATAGGAAATTAATATGTTGTTACTAGTGTTATTATATGATTAAACAGTTGTCATATTTTCATAACTAAGTTAAGTTAGCTTAACAAAATAAAAGTAATTATTGATACTTTTCAGTTGGCTAAACCTTAGTTCCCACAAACTGAAGTGCTTTTCTCACTGTACTGGCCATGAAGTACAAAAGTACAGCTAACAAAGAACTCTTTTAAAAAAAGACTTTTGTACTAACAAAAAAACATAAGGTAGCTCCAAATTCATAGGCATATTAACATGTTATATTGGCATGTAAACATTTAAAGAATCAAAGTTTTTTTTATTGCAGACTAAATTATATATTTGGTAAAAAATTTTAAAAATAGAGTGTACGGTAAAATATATTATTGATATTTCTACAACATGACTAGGTTAATAAAGTGCTAACAAATGCAATCACAATCCTCTATCCCGAAAAAAAATATTGGTGCATTGAAGTACTAGACGCTGTAAGGCCACTTTCAAAAACAAAAAAGCGAGTTATAAAATCTGTAACGCTCGATTTTCATGTAGGCCATACATTTTTAAAAAGCTCGCAATGAAATGAATACTCATTACAGCATCGCTCAGTACTCAGTAGAATAAGTCGGTGGCGCGGCGCGGCTAGCCCGCTCGTTTGTTTGTTAAGCCTCTGGAGGTGGTTGACCCGCGTCCTGGCGGCGATGCCTCCATTAATCATGCTAAATTAGTAGCTCACTATCGATGACCGAACATCGGAGCACCCAGCCCTTGATTACCATAATTAATACTTTTTTTGTGTCGTGAATTTTTACTTTAGCAATTTATGACTCTGTCGACTTTTTGAACGTAAGTTATAAAGCATTGATACAAATACTAGTTATTATGATACACCGTGTCTCGTGCTCTACTTTTTTAGACATGTTGTAAATTGTAAGTTTGCATACGTTAAAAATTAAAATGTGTTTGTAGTAGGTTTATATAAAACTATTTATTCTATTATTTTAACAAGGACAAAATAAAAAAGTACCTGAGAAAAAATATCCTTTAACTTGCTAAACGTATAAATGTTACATTATGTATAATCGTCATCAGCTCATTTTATGTCCCCACTACTGCGGCACGAGCCTTCTCTATGGATGGATAGGGAGAACGGGCCATAAACCACCACGCGGGCCCAACGCGGGTTGGTGGTTGTTAACGACTGCTAATGCAGCCGGGACCAACGGCTTCACGTGCCTTCCGAAGCACGAATTTTTGGTCACCCATCCGATGACCAACCTTTGCGAATAGTTGCTTAACCTCAGCACTCGCAGACCAGGCGCGTTAACCACTGCGTCACCGAGCATAATAATAAATTACCAATCAATGAAATACATAAATATTATTACAAATACTAAAAATAATAAAATGCTAGAAAAACTAATATAATCTAATATCATAGTATACAAATATCGTTTATTAACTGTGGTAACTAATGTTTAATATGCCTATTGATTAACGTAAAAAAAGAAGTAAGGTCATCAATCCTATAAGTATCGCACCGCACGCACGAGATGATTGTAGATAAAATTATCTATAGTGCCTAATTATTTTAATAATTGAAACAAATAAGGTGGAATGACTTCCGATGAGCTTGGAACAACAAAAAACACGTCAATATAATTGAGCGTTCACGATGATTCGTCAAATCGCGCGTCGGGTTCAATACCGCGACCCGCACGGTGCGCCCGCGCAGCGCCGGAACTGAACGACGCCACCGCACGAACATCGGACACACTGCTTGCCACATTTAGCAATTTTACCACGTTTTAAATGTTTCATGGGTTGGTCGAGTTCTTTCAAGATGGACAACCAGTCCATCTTGAAAGAACTCGGCATACACACACGTATGTCAACTATCTGCCGAGATCGAATTCTATATTTCTTCGGGCACTTGGCACGCCGTGGACCCGATAGTTTAGAAAAGCAAATAATGACGGGAAAAGTGGAGGGCAAGAGAGCTCGAGGCAAGCCGTCAGCAGGATGGGCTGACGTCATGATCAAGACCACACGAAAGCAGCTACACGAGTCCATCCACATCGCGGGTGACAGGGCCAGATGGAGAGCGCTTGTCCACCACCAGACGTGGTGGTCAATCCTCAGCATTGAGGGAACGACTGATTGGAAATGTTTCATGTGATGGTACGGAGTAAATACTCCTTTTTAAGTTATATACTTTTATATTTTTCTAATCGTCAACCGTCTTTTGTTTTGTATTTCACCTCGCTGATAATTGGTACCTATTTTTATTGTATTATTTTTTCATTTATTATACCTTTACTTTGCCTTCTCAATCCCTAATACAAGCCAACCTTACCCTTTCACCTCCTCTCGTTACATTATGATGACAATACAAGAGCGAGAAAAGTAAAACAAAAAAAGGTTGACAATTAGAAAAGTAAAAAATATAGAAAGCATATCCCAAAGGTATATCATATTCTACTATCGAAATTTTATGCAACATCATACACAGTCGGAGGTACGCACGCAAGTGAGAATGATTTGAAAGACTACCGTGTTGATATTTTTAATTGTATACAGTACTTATGTTTGATATTGTTTCGATTTATTTCGCTGGTTTTATGTAATTATTGAATTTTTATCTTGTTCCGGCCTTTTCAGTTGATTTTCTATTTAGTTATAATTTTTTACGCAGGCGTGTATTTTGTTTTTTTATTTTTATTTTATTTATGTCTTTTTAGTTCTGACGCCTTATCGCTCTCTGATGAGGGAAGGTCTAAGCCCCTGCAGTGGGGCATAATTATTATAATTGTAGACTGATTGATGATGTATTTTTTTTGTAGTATTACGGTAATGATAATCATGAAATACCT
Source organism: Eudonia mercurella (assembly GCA_963082485.1). Classification (NCBI taxonomy): domain Eukaryota; kingdom Metazoa; phylum Arthropoda; class Insecta; order Lepidoptera; family Crambidae; genus Eudonia; species Eudonia mercurella. Next base: position 8,320,029 of record OY720023.1, on the reverse strand, counting down.
TTTTGAATTTTTTGTGTTGAGCCCTCTAATTTGATACCCATAATGTAGTATTCGAAAAAAAATATAGTTTTCCACCAAGTCCAATGGCGTCGCACAGCCGCCTTTTTTTTAACGTCACCTATCTAAGAACACTTGGGCAGCTAAGACGAATCTAACGATACCTCAATTATGTAAATCCGTTTAGCGGTTCTGGAGATATGAGGCAATAAAGAATATTACATACAAGATAGGCGCGAAAAACGATACCCTTCCTTTGCAGTCGGGTAAAAATGTATATATCCTTGTAATTCATTCCTATAGGAATGAATTGGGGGCCAATATACCATTCAACCGATCGCGATGAAGCTTTAGTAAGCCGCACACGCCCATCACCAGTCAGTTTCAGCCGCCAGTTCAATATTTATCTATTGCACTTATGTATACAGTATCACATCTATACAATACAGTGATATGATATCTATATACATATAATGACTTGTCCTGACTGATTCATCATCGCCGAGCCGACACCGCTGGAACTAATTAGATGAAATTTGGACGGTAGGTTAATTGAGTGACGTAACCAGCCACTAAAAAAGGATATTACGGAAATAATATCCAAAAAGGGGGTCAAATAGGGGGTGAAAGTTTGTATGAAAGTCCGTCAGTTTTGAAGTAAAATACATGAAAATTGTATTTAGCTTTTTGCAAAGAAATAAAGAATGACGTGTTTCAAGAATTTTGTTTATTTTTTTAGAGAAGTAAAATAGGGTAGAAGCCTTTTTTGGGTAAATTGTTATTTTTAAAGTATTATCTATAAAAATAAATAATTTAATCGATCTATAGATTTTTCGATAAAATAAAAAATGACGTTTTTTTGCATTTTTCGAAAAATCTTCTCTAGAGGGGTGAAATAAGGATGGAAAGTATGTATGGAAATCTGTCATTCCTTAAATTTCGGTATTTGTCCGGTTAGAAATTTTGAAGTGTTTCCGGATTTTTGGAAAATGATCCCTTAAGTAGGGGATGACAAAACGGATTGAAATTACTTATAAAGAGTGATCTTTATTACGTTGTTTTGTGTTAGATACTTTTTTTACTAATTCTAGCTCGTATGGATGGGCTTTTTAACGATAAAAAATTAAAATCTTAATGTTGAAATGTCGTGACATGTTTAGTTGCCTAACTCTTATTACTTATTCCCTTATGATATTTACCTTTAATAAGTTTGGCTTTTATTACGAATAAACACAAGTCGTGAAGCCCACGTGCGTGAGTAAAGCCGCGAACAAAAGCTAGTTACCTATATGATCGCTTTTAACTGTAAGGGCATAACAAAATTTACATTTTTATTCTTATTTATAAAGGCAAAAATATTACAAAAAAAATATGCCAAAAGAATAAGCTTATACAGAGCTTGTTTAAATAATTTTTAACGCAAATTTTTATGCGAACAAATTATAAAAACACAAATGTTGAAAAAATTTCCACAAGCAGGATTTGAACCTGCACCCTTCTGACATTCCGGGTCAGGTGCTCTTCCAATTGAGCTATCGTGGTTCTAACCAGCCCAGAAGGGTTTTTTTTTGTTATACAGAGCTTGTTATAAATATGTATATAATTCGGAAAGCAATTACAAAATAACTGTATTTTTTACAAGTTTAGCGTATTCAATGGTGAAATACTAAGACAAAGCACTTTACATATGTAATTCATGACGGTATATTAATTCAATTAACTTGGCCTCATCAGTATAATTAATAGGAAGTACAAGTGCTGTATTAGATTACTCGTAAAACAAGATGCTTGATGCGTTACGTGTTGGGCATACGTGTGTAATCCACCTGTAGTGTTAGTAAGGACTCGTTTAATAAAATTGAAAACTAGTGTAAACTAGTATACTTACTATTTATTTAAATATTACTAAAACTGTCCAACCATTTCTTGAAACTGTAGATCAAGCCTCAATAATCAGGATACTTCTTACATACATTAAGAGTATTCTGCTAATCCAATCGTAAAAATAAAATGAATATATCTATATGTTAAATTTAAAAAAAATGCCTTCATCGGTATGTGGCTGTTTCCAAAAACAACACACAAACAACAACTTTTTGGGCTTAAAAAGCGTTTAAATTGTCTAGCGACATGGCTCAAAAATCGAGAACGATCATTGAGTAAAAAAAAAACGTTCACAACAGCGCAATAAAAAAAAATCCGGAAATGTATTATAACATGAGCCTCTTTAAATAATCACGGTCAAATAAAATAATATATATTTTGGCGCGCTTTTCAATCGTTTACTTAATTGGACCGACAATAGACGCGTAGGAGAATACGCAATTAGGCGTGGGAATGTTCAACACAGTAATCGGACAAACAAGCCGTTACAATTTAGAAGTAGGTAGTAGTGTATGATATTTTTTTCCTATAATCATTAGAAATAGGAGTCAACAGCTGATTTTAGTCTTTAGCAACAATAGAATACAGACCACCTGCTTTCAAGCTGTCATCCCGTAAAAGCTATATATTATTACGTGAAGCAAAAACTTTGTACCCCTTTTTACGAAAATTGCGCGGACGGAGGAGTATGATATTTCGCGCACTTATAGTTTATATAGAAAAGGATTGCAGAATGTTAATATTTTTTTTAAATTATGCATAAAATATACTATAAATCAATAAAACAAACATTACACGCTACCATGTATTTGACACACACGCATATATACTCTTTTCAAAATATTCAAAAATGGAAGAGGAGCGGCCGAAATCTGTCAATGCCAATCCAAACTCACATTCTACCTTTTTTAATTTTTCATTGCTTAGGATACAATCCGTGCAGCCTTAATAAAATTACGGTCGAATTTCGACCACTGGGCGACCACTAGTTTCAATAAAAATTTGTTATTTTTTGGCGACGAAAACTGTAGCGAACACTGGTGCCACTGTGTATTTTATAAGATAGGATATCTTATAAAATGCACAGGTGACTCAGATCATCTCATTATAATTATTTACATAGGAAAAGAGCTAAATGCAACATTAAACATGTTTGTGAGATCAAATCATAACATTTAAATAATTAACAAAGGTATTTAATAGTATGTTTTTTTGTTGTCTCTCAGTGTCTGATATTTCAGTTTAGATGCATGCGCCATGAACACGGATGTACTAAGAAATTAATTAAAAAAATTAACACAGCGTTTGTCAGTCAAACTAATTCAGAACTATAATATCGAGTTCAAAAAAAAATTGATGTCGGTAACTATTATTAAAATAGATTAGCACTATCCAAATCCAAAGCAATTCAATAATACAAGGGGGAAAAACTGCTATAGGAAATTAACTGTGGGGCTCAATTATAATCAGAAGGTCGAAAGAACTACTTAAGTCCCTCGGCCAGCCAGCACCCATGCTTGAAGCCACATTGTCGCCGGCGAATTATCGAAACTGTGTCAATGTTATGACTCCCACGTCTTTGATCGTCAAATAACAACGTAATGTCTAGTTTTTCAAGCAGAGCAATTAACAATAATATTTTTGCGCTACGATGCGCTACGGTGCACTTGAGGTCAGAACTGTTTGTGCCTGTTTTGATAGAGGCAATTGTTAATTTGTCAAAAAAAAACATTTCCTTTAACCAGAGACAAATAATTTTGTTTAGTTGCCAAAATATGATCTGAATACTATCCTTGATCTTTGGCCTTGGTTGTACATTGCATAAAATTTAATATAATAGATAAGGAACACCAATTGCTCACGTTTAACGACTAATGTTTATTCCCTGACGTGACGCAGTTATTTTATCTTATCTAAGTCTATCGCTTTAACAACAATGTAAGCAGCATTGTTGAATCCCGGCAGTTAGAGATAAGATAGACAGTTCCTCAGTAGTAACATTTTACCTACCTTAAGTATATAAGGTCACTTTTTATCAACTGCAAATATTTTGACAAAACATCTAATTATATCAGAGAAATAAGGTTCAAGCATTAAAAAAATCTGGCTTGATTTTTTTTAATTTTCCTGACACAAAAATTTTAATATTTTTAAGAGCGGCCTCTCTGTCTGCTCTTTTGAATGAAACTAGGGGCACGTGTAAGCGGTAAAGGCATTGCGGCCTCTCTGTTTCGGCTCTTATGAATTGAAACTACCGAAAGTGCTATATTTTTCTTTTTAATCGAAATATCTTTAAGCGTTTTTCTTGAAAACTAGCGTATAAAAATTTAAGGTTTTTTCATAAGAATAGTTTATATATGTTGTTGAATTTATCCTCAAAATATTTGCAGTTAATAAAATGTGACTTTATATAATGTGTAATTAATCACGGGTCTGAGCGTGTTATTGGTATTACCTTTAATAGTAGCAATACAAACTCACAATTTTTTTACTCTTTCGTCTTTTTCGTAGTAACTAACAAATCCATAATATACGTATATAACATTTAGTTTAGTTTCAATATAAAAAAGTATTTTGCTTTGAATTGTTACAAAAACAAAAATTTCACAGATTTAGTGATGTGCCACTATCGAATTAAAGCAGCGATGTAAAGGCGCGGTTCCATTAAGAACTATTAATTAGTAGCTAAGACCTATTTTGCAGTTCGATCAAAGGAGGAGCAATTGAGGAGCTCGATGGTGCAGTGGTTAACGAGCCCGGTCTGTGATTGCTAAGGTTAAGCATCTTTCGCAAAGGCCGGTCATAGGATTGACAAAAAATTTAACATCTCAAGCTGCTCCGTGCTTCGTAAGGCACGTAAAGCCGTTGGTCCCGGCTGCATTAGCTGTCGTTAACAACCACCAATTCGCACTGGGCCCGCGTGGTGTGGTTTATGGCCCATTCTCCCTATCCATCCATAAGGAAGGCTCTAGCCCCAGCAATGACGACAAAAATGAGCTCCTCGAAAAATACACCATGGGCAAAGAAATACATCATATTTCCATGTTTACGACGAAATAGTTGCCTCAGTAAATTGGTAACACCAAAGACCAGGGTGCCTAGTGAGAGTTAAAAACGTAAATTTGTATGGCATTGAAGCATTGCCTCCTGATGGAAAACTAGGAGAGTTAAAACTTTGCCATACAAATTCTCGTTTTTGTTAACGTGATCGATGGAGAATGAATCTCGCACTATGTTCCCAGTACGCGTGGTCCTATGAAGGATCTATCCTTCATAAGACCACGCGCATTAGTCATGGTACTGGCCACGCGTACGCGCTCTTTCTCCCGAAAGAGAGATAAGGGGAAAAGTTATAAAAGAAAAACACTTTAACGGTCTAACACTGACCTGGAAAGCGCTCCAGAATTTGAAGGAACCCTCGTTGATGATCCAGTCGTAGTAGCCGGCCCAGGGGTCGGTGTACCGGCCCTGCTTCATCGGCTTGGCGGTGGTCGTGGTGGTTTCGTGGTCATGGTGCTCGTCATAGTAGTCTTCGAAGCCTCGCCCGCTCTCCGCAGTGTCGTTTTTAGATGATGATTTCCGCACCTTAAATGTGTAATAAACAAAAATATCTATGAAAAACCTCATTTGTACCAGAATCTAGAAGTTTTATACTACCCAGATGAACTTTATTATAATCATCATCATCGTCATCATAAGCTCGTTTTAAATAACAATTACACATTAATATCTTTATTACATCCGTACATAAATTATTCTTAGGAAGTTGATACGATGCGTAGTCTACAATGTTTTTATATGAACGTGATAAGTGGGAGACTTTTTTCGTACGACTTACTTTAAGATTATAATAGTTGTATTATCGTTAATTTGTATTTGTATTGGTTTTTATTCTTACTTATATAATTTTACTGGAAAGTTAACAGTGTGTGAGAAGAAAAACAGTACATTTTGAATTTGACAAAATTCAGTAAGCCTTCTTAATTGTATGTACTCATGTATTGGTTGACAGTGATATATTAGAAACGTAATCAGTGCCGGAGTTATGACGGGTCAATTGTCGTTGTGTTAATGGGCGAGCACACAGTGCCGGCCCAGATACGGCAGCCGGAGCGCAGCCCCGATTGACACACTCGTGTAAGGTCGCCAGCCACCAGTTAGCGCCGCCGCCCACTTCAGGAGGCACCGTTACAGTGCCCCCCTTCTGGCTGCCACTCTTACTTAACCCTCTAAAGCCTCGGCCACGATCACGAGCGACTTGCGATGCGGCAAGCATAAACTAAAGTCAGCCCGTGACCACCGCCGGTAAAACTCAGTCAAAACGCTCGTGAGAAACGCCAGGTATAAAAGTATACCTTTTATAGGTACCACTGGGTTTAAAGCTTTTTCACATATCGCAATCCCAAATAAACTATATAATTCAAATTCTTCAAAAAAAATTTTTTTTATAAATTTCTCATTTTGAGGGCAATACACAGATTTCAACAGTTAGTAGAGAAAAAATCGTTTGTTAACCACCTTAAGCGCCATGTGACTGTGACAAACAATTGAATATCTACTGTGACTGGGTTTTGCGATAGTCAACGTTTAAACAGATTTTATGCAACTAGAAACATTCCATAGAAGACATTAAATTGCTTTAAATAGGATAAAGGCTCTTAAGGCCTTGGCTACGAGCACGAGCCTCTTACATAAACACAAGTGTGACAAGTAAAAAAAAATCTTTGTCAACAGTAATAGAAAAGACGCAATGAACAGAAAAATGGCGCGCCGCGCCGCAAACCGCCAGGTAGTCGTGGGTGGACGAGAAAAGTGTTTAACCGATGCTTGTCATCGGTGACCGTCAATCACATTTTTTTGTGTCTGGTTCTGCGGACACGACTTTTTGGAGTAAATGTGTTAAGTGTCACTGAAATGGTATGGTATGGCAATATTCACGTTTCATAATTTCAGAACAACGTCATTGTACTTTCCTTTTACCCATCAGCTTTATTTAAAACATCGATAACGGTCGTTTACTCTGATCAAACAATATACCAAATTACTTTATAGCCTCAATCCAATTTCATTAAGTTAACTACATCAACCTTTCCCAGCAAACGGATGGTATGTGATTTAGATGGGGCTATAAAGCCGCCGTCTCATATTTTCATAAACGTAATATACCGATACAACTCCTAACCCAACCAACCCCTCCCAACTTTGATTTTATTATTTTCCCAATTTTCTCTTTTATTTATTTTGTCGGTTTATGAAAACATAAACATAAGTTCGCACGAATGACTTTTTCATTTGTTAGTTTGTTTACGTTTACGTTACACAGTATAAAAATAGTACAGTATCACACTCCCTTCGATCGACCTCCTACTTTTTTACGTAGCTACGATGAATTACCCTTACGTTTCTTATTGATGTTACTGACTGAGTCGCGATCTTTTTTGTTAGTGAACCCGCAAACGAGCGTACGGCCGGCCTGAAGGAAAACGGACACACATGAAGCTTCAGTTCTTGTGCCTCTAACTATCCCTATAAATTTCACTATCTAGTATTAATCAAACTGGAACGATATTGCTTTGAGGCTGTAATAGGGTAGCCGCCATCTAGTTGATTGGTCGCCCTGTTTAGATAAAGGAACCAGTGCTTAATAATAGAGTATTATTTCAGGAGAATCTTGGAACCAGTATAGCGAGGCCTACTGGATGGTTCGTAAGAACATACAAACAAAGGATCTAACATTATGGCAATGTGGGAACTGGGAAGGATGGAAGACGATAGCGCAGTGAAGTCTACATTTCAAGCGGCTAGAAGGGCGAAGACCAGTCGTTTGACCGCGTTACTGCTGAAGGCATGAAGACATCATCATCGAATAAGTGTGGGTTTGTGAACTGCTGCTATTGGTAATAGACGCAATTCGGAATAACTCCAACTTAGACCAGCTTGGATGAACTGAATGAAAAATTTACCTTGAGACGACTGGCCCTAAGGAGACCCATGAAGGAGCTGGATAAGCTTTATGTAAACAACTAGCAATCTAAGGGACATGGAAAAGTTGTATGTGGTTAACTGAAAAAAGCGGTTCAGAATCAAGACAGGTGGCGTCGAATTGTATCAGAGGCCAAGGCCCATTTGAGGCTATAGCGCCAGGATAGTAACTGTCTCTTTCTAATTATGAACAATTCTTACCACAATAGCGGTGACATTGGCAGGGGCTGCCACTCGCGCGCCTGCTCTCTTCTTGTTGATGTTCCTGACCACGTCGAGCAACGTGCGCAGCCCTGTGAGGATCAGCTCGGAGGGCGGCATGCCGGACCGGGTGGGCTCCTCTTCCTCCTCAGACGGTACATCGTCGTCTTGCTCGAAGGCTTCATTACTGGATGTTATACAAAGGAAATTGTTGTTTACATGTTGAGTATCACATTGATACGTGGTCTACTACTACACGTTTAAACTTACTTAATTTAATAAGGTAAGCAAACAGAGATTAAGTCAGTCACTTGCTAAAAGCAACACACAATGTCTTGACACACATTTCTTAAGTGCTTTTTTTCAAGAAAGAAGGCCTGTGCCCAGCCCTGCGACCTTTGGCTGCTGCTGCTACTGATGATGGTGATGATGATGATGGTGATGATGATGATGGTGATGATGGTGATGGTGAGGGTGGTGCTGATGGTGATGATGATTATGGTGATTGACGTTGTCTTTCGCACTTCCATGTATATCTTCAACAACATCATCTACAACTTGTGTGTAAATAAATTATAGCTACGTTTGCACGTATAAACCCATACACAAAGTAGAAAATACTTTCATAAATATTATTGGTTTCATGAGTTTAAACTCTTTAAACAATCACTTGTAATATTAAAAAATAAATCATCACAAAAATTTTTGTTTAGCTTTGTTGCAAGTTAAGAAGCATCAGTTACAAAAAAATAAATTGAAAAAATATGTAGTGTTAATTCTGCTAACTCACTTGTTTATCCAGCTTGATCCAGCGTGCTGCATCCAAGTTAACTTGCAACAAAACTAAACGAAATTAATCGAAATCCGAAGTTAGCGGAATTAACACTACATATTTTTTCAATTACATTTTTTTGTACCATGGATTTCCGCAAAATAACGCCTGATTCCATTAATTAGCAACAGTTATTTTAACAATAAATATTTTTACCTCATTTCATGCACTTTAATAATAGTTTTTCAAACATTATTGTGAAATAAATATCTCATCACTTATATTTAAAGAGAACTTTCTGTTTGTTGACAATTGGTCTTAACAGCGTAATCAGAAAGGACGGTGAAAATGTTGGTGGATTTGACAGTTTTTGTGATCGAACCCAGAAGGTTACCATTTACTAGGTTCTCCGGGGAGTTTGGATATCGAGAGCGAAGTGTAAATCTATGGCATGCTAGCTATAGATAATTTAAACTTGCAAACAAAAATAAATGTCCCTATAGCGCTCTAGGCGTCTCTCGTATAACGTTCAAAATCGCATCGTAGTGATTAACGTAACACTTTGGTCCAGTAATATATTTTACTATACTTACTGTAAGGGTATGTATTTGTATTTTATGTACGGCGGCGCGTGCGGCGTGGCAGTGTCGTAGCGCGCTGCCGCCGCCGCCGCCGCCGCTGCGCCCACGCCGCCCGCCCACAGCGCCAGCGCGCCTGCCACCCACACTAACAAATGACAGGAAAACAGTAGTCTTCGTTTTGACACCATCTTTGTATATAATAAAGTACCCTATGCACAAGTAAAAATAACAATGTAACAGTTATCACTTTTTTGGTGTGCTCGTCTGAGGCACGACTACGCGACTGGCCGGATTGACTCGTTTCTTCTCCCGTTAACCATGCTAAGGGAGCGCTCGGAATATGACATGTGCAAACATCGTGAGCATGTTAATTGTGTGAATTTGATTTATGGTTCCGCGTAGACAGTGAAAGCCTTAGATTTTTCGGTTTGTAATTGGTGCGGTAGAGTCGCTTCTTCCTTCCTTCTTCCAAACTATTTGATTTATTTTCAACGGATGAAATAAAGATTATTTGCTTCCGTAACTGAAATGCGGAAATTGTATTCAAAAAATTCCAAATTGTAGGTAAGTTGCAACATTTGTTTGTAAATAACAAAAAAATCTATCATGTCACGCACTATCAGTTTATCAACATACGTGTCAATCATATTTGTAATATTTTTCGTTTAGAAGAGTCATGACTACGAGTATCATCTGATACCTAACCTATACTGGATACAATTTTGTACTTTTGGTTCAAATGCATTTTACGGGACTATTTTTATTTTATGCACAGCACACGGGATTATCAATATTCGGCACTGCAAGTTTAACTAATTTATAACAATAAAAAGTATAAACATATAAAGATACAAAATGAATTTACATAATACACAAGGCGTACAACGATTACAGGTTGCCACGGTATGCAAATGTGGACTGAAATAATAAGTACTCAATTACTCATTCATTTGTTGAGTAATGTAAAAATTCAAAATTCAAAATTCAAAATCATTTATTCAGTTTAGGCTACAAATAACTCTTATGAACGTCATTATGCCATCAGTTCGTAAGTCTACTCTGGGCGGGAGACCTTGTACTGAGAAGAACCGGCAAGAAACTCAGCAAGTGTCCAGATGTTTTCTCCCTTACAGCGTCAAAAATATTGGAAAATGCCCTATCATAAAAGGACACTTAGATAAAAATATCCAGATTAACCAGTTACGATCTATGTTTGTAGACAACTGTTAAGTGCTTCTTTCAACTAGCCGATGCGCGCAAACCGCTATGGCCGTGTTACTTGGAAGTCTGGGAACAGGGTGCCAAGTGCGAGTTTCATTCGCCATTCGATCACGTTAACGAAAACGAGAATTTGTATGGCAAAATGTTAACTCCTCTCGTATGCCACCAGGAGGCACTGCTCCAATGCCATACTAGTTTTCGTTTTCGTAAACGTAATCGAATGAATACGGATAGTAAACAAAACTCACACTATGCACCCAGTACTGGTGGGTTACTCTTGAAACACAATTGCAATAATCAATTTCCAATCCCAAATCTAAAAAAGTCAAATGGCACTCTTAAAAGCGATAATAGCGCTATATTGGAATTAAATTGCGTGGATATTGAGTGAACAAATTATTATCGATATGGGGCGTTCCGAAATTGCGAAACTTATCCCAATATCGATACATATTAATCGCATTGGAATTGTATTGAGATTGAGTTTGCGTCAAGAGTAGCCTACCTGGTGTACCTGTATTTATCTACAGGATTATTCGTTTTAACGCCTCGGTGGCCGACTGGCAAAGATGCATAGCCCGGGTATGTGATTGCCAACCCGCATTTGGAAGCCATTACCCATCAATTGTAGTGATGACTTGATTTTATTTATGGAGGCCTTTGCCCAGCAGTGGGACAGTCATAGGCTATTTACTTACTTATTTACTTTATTACACGACTGCCTATAAAAGGAGTGTTATATTAATTCGTTTAACCTCCTATTATTCCAGGTGCTTTAATTTCACCGTTAAATTTTGATTATAAATAAAGACCCTATTACATGAAAAAAAAAAGTTTTCTTTTTTAGTTGGTTCGGCGGGCAAAAGGTAGGCGCTCTAAGGTATTTTCACTGCAATAAAGACTAATAACCGCCAATTATTATTATTTTTTGATGTACTATGAGTAAGTAGTACGAGGGCGATCAGGAGGTAGGTTTTTCTATCCACCACCCAGAAATATATGTACAGCCGACTTCAAATTCATACAAAAAGCTATTACTTAAATGTGTTAGTACATACACTTAAATTAATGTTCGTTACAAACCAGAACATAGTAGGTCTGTGTATTAGTATGAGACCTGTAGCTCTCCTATGTGTGAAGATACCCAATATACCAAAGTTACTTCACCCGTTTCAAAGAACTCCATGTAAATATGGTTACCGAGCCGGTGAGTTGTGACGCCGGTGTACGATGCACGATGTTGACAGTTTTACCATTGAAAATGGTTATCAAATGCAAATCGCCTGAGATGTATTTTTGACCATAGCTCCGAGGATTTTAAGAGAATTGAGATGGAAATAATACACAAAGATGAGAAATTAATCGAGACACGTGTGAGCGTTTGAATTTTGAAAATCGGTTGGAAACTTTTTTTGGAATTTTGAAAAATGTAAAAAATATCGGGTTTTTTGGGGGGTGTTTGTATACTAAATTGTAAATATTTAAAAAAAAACCGACTTAAGAAAAAATTAAAGTCCTTAGATATTAGTTTAGCTGGAAAATGGCGAAAAAATGTTGAAAATCGGTTAATAATTGTGACCTGTAACAAGGTGGTCCCTTTAGATTTGATATTGTAGAAAAACGAGTATTTCCGTATATAAAAAGTTTCTTTGATTATTGACCGATTGTCATGGTAATGGTGCGAGAAGTGCATTCAAGTTGGAACTGTGTTATTTAAAATAAAAGGTTTTTTTTCGTAAATTGTTGTATTCATTTTCAATGCTCCGATTCTTGCGGGGACTGCGAAATCTGTGATTTTTTTAAATAAGTAGTTACAACACTTATAAAAAAAGCGAAACTTGCGAAAGTTGCCTAAAAGTTTAAAAGGCGACAACGGATTGACTAACTAAACTATCGTTAGGATATGTCTGATTTAGCATCAATAACGTGTAAATCAATTATGTGCATGAGATGGAGCATGGAGCTGGTTTGCATGCATGACGTTGGTGTCGATAGTTAGATCAATCCGTTGTCGCTGCTAGGAATATCATCCTCTTCTCAGCTAAAAGACGTCCACTGCTGAACAGAGGCCTCCCCCAAGGATCTCCACAACGACCGGTTTTGTGCTACTCGCATCCAGCGGCTTCTCACGACCTTCACAGATCTTCGGTCCACCTTGTTGGAGGCCTACTAGAAAACGCAGTGTGGGTGTACCCACCGTTAAATTTTGAATTTTGAAACGCAAACGCAGAAAACGCAGTGTAACTGCGTTTTCTGCTAAATGCTGGAATATAGCTAGCAAGATTGCAACCCGCGTTAACCGCTACGCAATCGAACTCCTCAACTAACTACTGCATCATAAGAATGAGTTTCATTTATTCGACCATCAGTACATGCTAGAAGCCTTTGGGACAGTAGACTGCGCAGCTATTTTTTATTATAGCACCTGTAAAACTCTTAACATTGCTGAAATTTTCGGATGGATGAAAATTGTTTAAAATTTCTTTCGCAATTCCGATCTTGAGATCAGAATTTTTTATTCATGTTGCAATCAATAGTTATCTTTTTTATCAATACTTCATATCCGAAAGGTGCGACTACACTGTAACACGAGTATAGCTGTGCGTAGTAAAGAGATAGATATATAATATAAATTTGTAGACTTGAGGTTTTTTTATTTATTTATTTATTTCGGGACAACAAACAGTTACAATATATAATAAAACATAAAATCTTACAAATCTGGTATAATCATACCAGATCAACATGTACAATATACCCACAACATTATCTACATATTAACAAAGAAAATTGTGCAACTATGGATGTTAGGCTACGAAAGCTAATACATGTTGCATTACAACAATTCACATAAACATTTTTTGTATATGTGAATATCATGAATATAAATCGTAATAAATAATATGCCCTATATAAATAAATGCAGAATATCAAACGTAATTTTTAATGTATAAAAAACCTTTAAAGTGTTTTAATTATAACACGATGATATACTTGTATCAAACCTGAAAAAAGCACTTGAAGCTTTTGAAAAGACGACTAGCTACAGATGGGGCACCAATCTTTCGCTATCTGAACGACTCTTTCAACTGAACTACATATTTTTTCTTCTTCTATAGAGATTGGTTTTCCTGAAAACCTATTAGGATTTATTATTCTAACGTTACATTATCTCGTTCCTTTAATTTGTGTAAGTACCTTTAGAATCTCGTTGAATTCCTTATCACCTACTCCTAAAACATTCACAGATATCGCAACTTCATATTCAACTGAATTATTCTGTAGAGCACACGATACGATGACTTGTGGACAATTTGTGTTAACTATTTTATTTTACCTAGTTTATAACGCAAATGGACTTCCTAGAGTAGACCCCTTGGTAGAGACTGAGCTAGGTCTAATCAGAGGCCTGAGTTCTCCCGATGGGGACTATTCAATGTTCTTGGGCATACCATATGCTATCGTTAACGCGTCGAACCTTTTCGGAGTAAGTTTTTAATTACATATATTGTTATCACTATTTACATCTTCTTTCCTAAGGTCCCCAAAAACCCCGAGTAATATGAGTTAAAATATCAAACTCCTACTAAGCGAAAGACAAAATTGTCGTTATACCGCAATAATAAACAACTTTTCTTTAAAAAGTTATTTTGAAATGAATACTTATACTTTTTTAAATACAAAACGACTATGTACTGTAAAATTATGATATCCGTTTAAGAATAAAACTATGTCGCAACATAGACGAGTACAGTTTATAAAACCTAACAGTTTTATTGATTATCTCTCTTTCAGGTGTCTATCGCACATCCAGGGTTCGAAACCACTTTTGATGCTTTCGATGACTCAGCTGTATGTCCGCAGATTGAAGAATTTACGAATACCGTAACTGGCACTTTAGATTGTCTGCATCTGAATGTATACGTGCCAAGTACAGCCACCTCCAGCAATCGCTTACCTGTGATGGTCTGGATATATGGAGGAGGATTTTCTATTGGTTTTGCTGGAAGATATCTCTATGGACCAAGCTATTTAGTCAGGCATGACGTTATATTAGTTACTCTGAATTACCGTCTCGGGCCATATGGTTTCATGTGTCTTGATACCCCCGATGTACCAGGAAATCAAGGCCTAAAAGATCAATTGACAGCGCTGAGATGGGTTAAAAATAACATCAGAGCTTTTGGAGGCGACAGTGACAAAGTAACAATATTAGGGGAGAGTGCTGGTGGTGCTTCCGTTGATTTCCATTACTTGTACAGGAAAGAGAAACTGTTTAACAATATTATCATGCAGAGTGGTACAGCTTTAGCACCATTTGCAGTTACGGAGTCTAATCAAAATACCCCACTACGATTAGCTGAACAGCTTGGTTTAATAACTAGTGACATTAACGAAGCTTTAGCCTTTTTGACAAGAATAGACACAGATCTTGTTTTAGCAGCAGTTGACGAAATAGATATTAAGACCGGCCCGTGCGTGGAGAAAGAATTTGATAACATTGAACGTTTTATAACAGACCACCCTATTAACGTGGATGTTGGACGTGCAGAAGCTTTACCAATATTGATTGGTTTCAATAATCATGAAGGACTGTCTCAATTTGCGAACAAACCACCAGAGTCCTTCGAAACTCTCAATATTTTTCATGACACCCTTATTACCGGTTACAATTTTGAAAGTGAATATCTTGATGATATGGTGAAAGTGGTCCAACAATTTTATATAGGCGATAATAGCATAAATGATAATATGGTATGGGATATTATAGATTTTTCATCAGACTTTTCATTTCTTGATCCAACTTATAGAAGTATTCAAAAGTACAGTGCCAGTGGAGTAAGCTCGATATACAGTTACGTATTTGCTTATAATGGTAAACGAAATTTTGTTAAAAAACTACAAAACATAACTGAAGGCGGAGCCGCACATGCAGATGAGATTGGTTACTTGTTTAATGGATCATTCTTTGGCGACGTTCCAAATAATCCCGAAGATCAGCTAATTATTGATCGCATTACAACTTTATGGACAAATTTTGCAAAATACAGGTAAAAGATGAATTTTTATTTTTTTAACTGATCACTAAATTTTCTGCTGTTTGATTTCCCTACGAACGGTAACGCTCTTCATAATCAAAGTATTATTATATGGTCGAAGACGTAAAAGTGTGATAACTATATTCATTTAGTGAACTTATTAAACAACACATAACATTTTTACATCTTTAACATCTTTTATTTGCTTACAGCAATCCAACTCCGGAAGAAACAAACATGTTGCCCATCCAATGGCCAGCGGTCTCGCGCGATTCATTGAGTTTTCTCAGGATTGATTCGGATCTCAAAGTGCTACAAAGGCCATATCATGACCGAATGGCCTTCTGGGATATATTCAACAGATTAAATACGGTTTATCAGAAAGGATTTCGGGAGAATTAAATACTTGTTAATTTAAACTAGGATTTGAAATATATTCTTTTATTGACTTTATTGTGTTCTATTTTGTGATAGTTACGATTTATAAGATTTATGATTTGCACTTTTTGTCACGTGATTTTCAAATAGGTTGTAGAAGAGATTTATGTTGTTAAACTCAGCTATCTAAAAAGGTATAACGAGTGCTTTATGTTACTCTTTATCATCACCATGATCATCAGTCTGAAAACGTCCTACTGCTAGGCTCAGGCTTTCCACATGCACATCAAAAGTTTGTGCCAAGGCAATCAGGCATACGGGCTGCCAGTCTCGTGTAAGTTTGTCGATGCCAACCAAACCCGGGCACTAACTTCTTAGATCGTATCTGTGTATCCAAGTCTAACTTCAACTTAATAGAATCTTTTGTATCTTTCTCCAATCCCGTATTCATAGTCCATTTCATTCTCAAATATTTCTACTATTAGCTTTGTAATGTTTTTGGTAGGGATGAGTCTATAGTCCAGCTCTGGGTATACCAGTAATAAAAGACGTTAAGTTATGAATGAGTTTCATCCATCCAATTTTGAATACCTAGCTTGGAGCACTTGGTGGGCCCAATAGACTACGCAGCTGTTTCATTATTGGTATTTCATAAGGTTTTATTATTGAGATCATAGTGAAAGTTTTATTTGCCATTTGATAACGTTAGCGAATTAATATGGCTAGTTAACAAGAATTAGTATGGCATTGAAGCAGCGCTTCTTGGTGACAAATGAGCTCAGTTAAAATTCTGCCATACGAATTCTCGTTTTCAATAACCTGTGCTTCTTATTTACATCGTTACTTAACATGGTGCAAGGATATTTAGAATCTCGTTGAATTCTTTATCGAGACAGCTACACTTAAAGCATTTTTAGTTTATTTATTTATTTATCAAAAAACTTACACTATCTTTACAGGCAAAACTTAACCTAATACAATAATGTAAATACTATATACATTTAACTACCTATTATATAACCTACTTACGTAGTTATAATTTATTTGTAAACAAAGCCGTCCTTGTGAACTCACTCAGAGAACATGATAATATATCCACTCGCTCCACTATCTCGTTTAATAGTGCGCATGGCGCGTGTGAACGGCGCCTCAGCCAGCAGGTTGGTATACGTGCGCGCGGCAGCTAGGCGGTGCGCGCCGCCTGCGCCGCTCCGTTACCGGTCCGGCATGCTGAACCGAATATGGTGAAGGAACCTCGCATTGTGCACTTTCCCCCTCAATATTTTGTGAATATAACAAACCAGCACAAAGTCCCTTCTGACTCTCAGTTCACTATACCCCACCATCCCCAGCAGAAATAAATTAGGATATCTCAGCGGATAAAATGGATAGACCCCAAATAGTTTCATGTACAGATAGATACCTAACAAATTTGTTCTTAACTCTTTCCAACATGAGCTGATACTTCGTTTCATGAGGTGCCCAGACAATGGCATACAGGCAGCTGACTCCTGACTAATGCGTTATATAAAGCGATAATCGCTGTGATGTTGGTAAAACCAAAAAAAAGATCTACAGTCACTAACCTTTTAATTTATAAAAACTATTTAAATAAATAAATGTTTCCCACACTTACACCAATTATCTAGCCCCAAGAAAAGCTTCCTTAAGAAACTCGTTATATGGTTAACTAGACAACGGATAAACAAACTTAATATACTTAAATACTTATTATACATAGGAAACACCCAGACCCGAAACAATTTAGAAAAACAGGTATTTCTAAATTGATCCGACCGGCGATCGAACCCGGGACCTAAGAGACGGCGACACCATGAAAACCGGTTTGCAAGACACTCGACCAAGGAGGTCGTCAAATCTATATATAGTCTATTTGTGTGGTGCCTTCACTAAAAGATCTTAAGTTGATACTGTATACACTGATTTCTAGCGAAAGGCTTTTGTCAAAGGACTTTGTCAAAGGCTTTAGCAGGCCTTTGACAAAGTGTGTCACCATATTTTGTTGTCTAAGTTGGAGTACTACGAAATTCATGGCAATTTGTTGAGATGAGTAAAGTCATACTTAGAGGGAAGAAGTCAACTTGTGAGTGTCAAGGGTCATCTATCTACGCCAATTCCTGTTACTTCTGGGGTGCCTCAAGGTTCTCATCGGGGACCCTTACTATTTGTTATATTTATTAAATTTTGCGCTCACTACAATCATATTATATCAAAAAGCACCCAACTTCTCGGCTTTATCTCACGATCAACTAAAACATTTAAAAACCAGACTCCTCTTATTTATTTGTACTGTTCACTGGTTAGGAGTAATCTGGTCACCTCACTATGAGGTTCATAGTGATAGAATTGAGCGAGTGCAAAAAAAAATTTTTAATATAATTTGCTATAGATCACAACTTGGCCGTGTCTGTAGATCATACACCAATAGACTAAATAAATACAAATTCATTTCTCTTGCATCACGTCGCAAGTGTGCCGATTTAGTCTACTTGTATAAAATTATCCACTTGTACATTGACAGTCCTACCTTGTTATCTTACCTTAAATTTAACATTCGTTTTCAATCCCGTAAGCCGACTATCAAAATATTTTATCTACAAATATATAACAACAATACTTCTTTCTACAATCCTATTACTCGGATGTGCCGCCTCTATAATGATATAATGAGTGAACATTCCTCCTCGGTAGACATTTTCAATTGTAAACTGCATACATTTAGAAGCAAGATTCAGAGCCTTTTATGTACTAACAACACATGATGGTGTGAACTGTCCATTTGTAAATGTTACAAAACGAGCATACTCATACTAGCATGCAAGTAATAGCAATAAAGCAATAATTGCATGTTTATTTAAGACTACAACTAACCTTTTAATTTTAGTTTTCTTTTGTTATTTTAAACATGGCTGATAAATTTGGATCATTTTCTGATCGCATCCTAAGAGTTATAATCTAGATTATTGTTAAATACCAAAACATTGTTATATAACATGATTGTAACTTGTTTTGTGTGCCTTTCATAAATAAATAAATAAAAAAACCGTGAGCTCTGCGATTACGATTATATTAATAAAACCTAAATTGCGATATGCTGTCTTACAGATTATCTTTGATTAGATATAGTTATCGCAATCGCAAGTGGTAACTTCGACACATACAACGCTAAATTATTCGGTAGCACACACGACACGATGACTTGTAGACAATGTATTTTAACTATATTATTATACCTGGTCTATAACGCGAATGGACTTCCTAGAGTAGACCCCTTGGTCGAGACTGAGCTAGGCCTAATCAAAGGCCTGAGTTCTCACGATGGAGACTATTCAATGTTCTTGGGCATACCATATGCCACCGTCAACGCGTCGAACCCTTTTGGAGTAAGTTTTTATATTGTACTTACAATTCACAATTTACCATTTTGTGCAACGTTTTGCTATTTTGTAATTTGACAGTAAAAAGAGGAATAGATAGATCCTCAAAGATCCTTTTTCATGGTGACTCTCGAAAAACTTTTACAAAACCGCTTTTCCTGTGTAACATGGGTTAAAATATTTTGAAGATGAAAACAATAATGGTTGAAAAGTACAGTCTATTAATGCTATCCTACGAACCTGTGTCGCGGAAAACAACGCTGTTGATTACATAAAATATTACAGTTTAAAACCTCATGGTTACATTGTTTTTTTTCTATTTCAGGCCTCTATCCCACATCCTGGTTTCGAAACCACTTTTGATGCTTTCGATGACTCAGCCGTATGTCCTCAGATTGAAGAATTCTCGAATAACGGACCTGGTACTTTAGATTGTCTGCATCTGAATGTATACGTGCCTAGTACAGCCTCCTCCAGCAATCGCCTTCCAGTGATGGTTTGGATATATGGGGGAGGATTTTCTATAGGTCTTGCTGGGAGGTATATCTATGGACCAAGTTATTTAGTCAGGCATGACGTTATATTAGTTACTCTGAATTACCGTGTCGGGCCATATGGTTTCATGTGTCTTGATACCCCCGATGTACCAGGGAATCAAGGCCTAAAAGATCAGTTGACAGCGCTGAGATGGGTTAAAAATAACATCAGAGCTTTTGGAGGCGACAGTGACAAAGTTACAATATTCGGGCAAAGTGCTGGTGGTGCTTCCGTTGATTTCCATTACTTGTACAGAAAAGAGAAACTGTTTAACAAAATTATCATGCAAAGTGGTACATCATTATCGTCATTTGCTATTACAGAATCCAATGAAAATACCGCACTGCGATTAGCTCAACATCTTGGTTTAATAACTAGTGATATAAATGAAGCTTTAGCCTTTTTGGCGACAATAGACACAGATCTCGTAATAGCAGCAGTTGACGAAATAGATATTAGGACCGGCCCGTGCGTGGAGAAAGAATTTGATAACATTGAACGTTTTATAACAGACCACCCCATTAATGTGGAGGTTGGACGTGCGGAAGCTTTACCAATATTGATTGGTTTCAATAATCATGAAGGACTGTATCAATATGGGGACAAACCACCAGAGTTCTTCGACTCGCTCAATATTTTCCATGACTCCCTAATTACCACTTATAATTTTGAAAATAATTATCTTGATGAAATGGTAAAAGTGGTCCAACAATTTTATATGGGTGATAATAGTATAAATGAAAATATGGTATGGGATATTATTGATTTTGCATCAGACTTTTCATTTCTTGATCCAACGTATAGAAGTATTCGAAAGTACAGTGCCAGTGGAGTAAGCACGATATATAGTTACGTATTTGCTTATAATGGGAAACGAAATTATTTTAAAAAACATATAAACATAACTCATGGTGACGCAGCACATGCCGATGAGATTGGGTATTTGTTCAATGGATCGTTCCTTGATGACGTTCCCATTAATCCTGAGGACCAGCTAATTATTGATCGTATAACAACTTTATGGACAAACTTTGCGAAGTACAGGTATAATATTAATTGTATTTTGTTTTCTTTTTTCTTACTGATTCAATCCTACTTCATAATTAAAGCATTTTAATATGGTCGTAGTCGTCGATAGAAAAGTGACAACTGCGTCAAAAATTAATAGGTGGGAAATGAATTATAAATTTAAACTTTAATTCATTTCGCACGAATGCTGTTTGGTTTTTCACCTTTTGAAAAACGCTTTTATCTGGTTACAGCAATCCAACTCCGGAAGAAACAAACTTGTTGCCCATCCAATGGCCGGCTGTTTCACAAGATGCATTCAGTTTTCTGAAGATTGACTCGGACCTCGAAATGCTTCAAAGGCCATATCATGACAGAATGGCATTCTGGGACATATTCAACAGATTAAACACGGTTTACCAGAAAGGATATCGGGAGAATTAAATACAAACTTATTGTAAAATAAACTATTTGAAACACATCTACTTAAATCCATTAAAGTGTTCTATATCAATAATAATTTAGTTTTATTTATACTTTAAATATTCATTTATTTCACAGAAACAACGAGCAGAAATGCATAGAAACTGGCATATAAATACGTTCTCTTACGTAGAACATTAACTAACTTTATGAAGATTTGTATTATTTTAATTTTTGCATTAACAACGTAGAAATTTTTCTAGAAAAAAATGCCAGTCTCAGGAAGTTCGAGTGGAAATCGAGCCCTCAAGGGTCGTCCCTTGGATTACTGGTCCAATGCTCCGACCGCTTAGAGCACGTGCATGAGATTTGGCATCATCATCATCATTATTATCGTCAGCCATATGACGCCCACTGCTAGGCATAGGTCTCCCCCAAGGATCGCCACAACGATCTGTCCTGCGCTGCCCGCATCCAGAGATTTGGCATAGTTAAAGATTATGTAAAAAGGAATTGCGAATGATGAAATTAATGCTGTATGATATGTGTTCTGACCTAAAATTCTCATTTTGTTTTACCCTATATAGGTAGATTGTTTATAAAACAATGCTGTCCCAACTGATATTTTTCGTCTTTAGTAAAAATAAAAAATCTAAAAGAGTCTTATTTTATTATTGTCTATTATATATTTAGTACTATCTCCGTCTTATCTCTAACTGTCGCTACAAAACAATGCTACTGGCATCATTTATATGGCAACAAACTTACGTTTTATTATCTATCGCTAGGCCTATTATCTACCATCAACCAAACCTAGTACAATGTGTACCCCCGCTAGGAATCGAACCTCTGAGTTTTAGATCAGTGGTCAAACCGGTGGACCCAGGAGGCTGTTAATGACAACACAATGTCATAATCGCTGTATAATCAACACAATAGTAATATATTTTTTAGAATTCAGAATTTCAGACCTTTGTTAAATGATTCCAAATACTTATAAGATAAAGAAACATTTATCATAAACGAACATAACATTTATGATAAATATTCCTATATATTTGAAATCATTCAACAAAGGTCTGAAATTCTGAATTCTGTAAAAGAAACAAATATCAACAATTACGAGTGTCACATATGCAAATTGATGTACCAATCCGCCCTGGGCCCGCGTGGTGGCTTATGGCCCGTTCTCCCGATTCATCCATAGGGAAGGCTCGGGCCCCAGCAGTGGGGACATAAAATGAACTGATGATGACGATGACAATTGATGTTATGTGAATTGCAAACCTCTTTACCTTTAAGTTCAACTAAGTATGTGAATATTTTTCAGTTTATTTTATCTGCTTACCTAACTATAATATTTTTCTGTAAATTTTAAGCTTTATCGTGGTCTGATTCATCTGTTGAGATAAAGATAACATCAACAAGCCACTTCGTGTGTGATCGTAGTGATCGTCGCTAACATTGCCATTGTTATCAATATCTTAATACTAAGGCACGTTTACACTGACAAATACTTGTTGCATTATTATTAAATATACTTTTAAGTTACCTAATTTTGATACATATGAGCACTCTGTCAATAAAACAAAGGGACTAGCACACGCACTGCAAGAACATATCGTTAACCTGCAAATTCATAAACAATTAAAAATCTATGGACTATCATGTGCCTGTAAAAGTCCTACAGTTGGGCATAAGAACAATAACACGTGAGGAAAACGGGTCATAATCTACCACGCCACCGGCCCTGTTGGAGTTAAATCTCACACCAACCACCGATTTACACGAAGCTCGAGAATTTTAAAATTTGGTCACTCATCCGGAGATCCGGTGACCCGACACTGCAAATGCTGTCCAACATACAAGATCATAGCCCGAATGCGCAAAGCGGTGTGCCATCGATATCTAATATAAAATTTATTTTGCATCTTTGGCACATTGCTTCCAAAAAATGGCTTAGTGCGCATGTGCCTTTACCGCCTTTTAAAATTGTATACCAAGATAAGAAATTTAACCAGTCACAAACACAGTTGCTCTATATTTTTACTATTACTTAAGTTATCCAACGGCACACACACTATGTCACACAGTATGAGAGGTGTAACAGTAATATTACCCTTATTATTTTATTTAGTCATTTTTGTAAATGGATTACCTAAAGTTGATCCATTGGTAGAGACTGAGATAGGCCTAATTAGAGGCCTGAATTCTCCCGATGGGGACTATTCAATGTTCTTGGGCATACCTTATGCAACTGTCAACTCCTCAAATCCTTTCGGGGTAAGTCGATTATTTATTTATATCGCTTATGACATTAAACAAAAAATGTAATTATCATAATTATGTTTTATACACGTATACGTACAGACCTACCGATTATGTACTTTTAGTAAAACGTTTTAATTTTTTGGTACTAAAAACAAAATAGGTATGACTAATGCGCATTACAAGAGAACTTTATAAAATATCTATAACAAATATCTGAAAGAAATCTAAAATTACTTGATAAACAGTTGATTGATTCAAATCAAATCTGTTTTGGGGAATTAGTGAAACTTTTATTTATAGTAATTTTTTTTTTACTTTTATTTTTTAAGTGTTAATTGCTACACTTAAGCTGAATTAAATATTTTTTTTATTTAATTACTATAGAGTTGTGTTATCAATTTGTGGTATTCATCTGCAAAGATGAATCTGCATGTCCATCGGTTGCAAATACCTTTGGATAGATGGCACCAATGTCGCTCTAAAGCATTTCAAAAAATCAAAAAAAGCAGTGACAAAATTCAGCGCTTACGTCAGCCTTCCCGGTAGTATAATGGTCAGTGCAGCCGCCCGGATTGCGGAAGACCCAGGTTCGATTCCTGGCTGGGTCGGGTGGGCGTTTAATTTTTTCAGTGTATTTTATATAAATAGTTAAGTTAGTTAATTATTTTAATATTTCAGCCGTCAATCCCATTAACCAGATTTGATGACACTTTTGAAGCTCTCGATGACACAGCTATCTGTCCTCAATTTAATGAGTTTACCCAAACAGTAACTGGCACTCTAGACTGTCTCCACCTAAACGTACACGTGCCGAACACGGCTACATCGAGCAATTTCCTTCCAGTAATGGTGTGGATTTATGGTGGCGGATTTTTCAGAGGTTTCGCCGGAAGCTATGTTTATGGACCAAAATATATAGTCAAACACGACGTTATCTTAGTTACTGTTAATTACCGACTTGGGCCTTATGGATTTATGTGCCTCGATACCCCCGATGTACCAGGAAACCAAGGCCTCAAAGATCAGTTGACTGCCCTGAGATGGGTTAAAAATAACATCAGAGCTTTTGGTGGTGACAGTGACAAAATAACATTATTCGGAGAGAGTGCTGGTGGTGTTTCCGTAGACTTCCACTACTTGTATACGCAAGAGAAGCTTTTTAATAACATTATAATCCAGAGCGGTACACAGTTTTCACCGTTCGCAATTGCGGAACCCGATGAAGACGTCACATTAAGATTGGCTGCATATCTTGGTTTTGAAACTAATACCATACATGACGCATTATCATTTTTGGGGTCTGTAGACACAGATCTTGTCATAGCAGCACTTCAAGAAATAGATTACCGCTATATTCCATGCGTTGAGAAAGAATTTGATAATACTGAAAGTTTTATAACAGATTACCCTGTTAATGTAGTAAATCGAAATTCTACAACAATTCCTATTTTGATAGGATTTAATGACGACGAAAGACATGATCGATACGTTAATCAACCATCAGAATTTTTCGAAAACCTCAATGTTATTTATAATTTACTAAATACAAACTTCAATTTTGATAATGATTATTTAGAAGAAATGGTGCAAACTGTTAAACAGTATTATATTGGAGATGAAAATATAAGTGAAGAAGTAATTTGGGATATCATCAATTTTGACTCCGACTTCACCTTTATGTATCCAACGTACAGAGCAATTCAAAAGTATAGCGCAAATGAGATATACCACTACGTATTTTCGTATAACGGTAACAGAAATTTTATTAAGAAGCAACAAAATATTACTGCGGGTGGAGCTGCACATGCTGATGAACTCAGTTATTTGTTCGATGTGTCATTCTTCGATGAAGTTCCCACACCTGAAGACCAACTTATTATCGATCGTATTACAACTTTATGGACTAACTTTGCCAAGTACAGGTACGTACCCTGTAATGAAACAATATCACAGTCAAGTACAAAGACATGATTTTCGTTTTCACAATTTAGATGTCCTCTCATTGCTACATTTAAATGTTAACATGCGTTTCACTACATTTCCAAGTAATAGCGCTATGTTACAATTGTTTGTCCTTGTTTACTTTTGTTTACACTATAAAAATCTCTAGCTAACCTCATTTACTTGTTTAGACTGGGTTACTGTCTGTTCTTTGCCAAATTTATAACACTTAAACGGCGTGACATACAATATTTTTAAGCAAACTTTTAATTTCATGTAACGTGGTTGTGGGGAATTAAAGTTAGTTACAAAAGAAAATAGAAATTGACGACCTCCGTAGCCGGTTGACTCACACGCCGGTTTCTGGTGTTGCCATCTTCAAGGTGTTGCTATCGAATCCGGGAGATTCGATTCTCGGTCGGTTCAATGCAAGAAAACGAACTTTTTCTAAGTATATTTTCTCGGGTCTGTCGACGTTGTTTCCGATTTCCATACCTAACACAAGTGATTAAGCTACTGTTATTGGAGTCAGAACAATGATGTAAAGTTGTCTAATATTTAATATTTATTTATTTAAAAATAGGCATGAATATTTACATATTATTGAACGCAAATATTGTTGCGAACAAATTACAATTTGAAAAAAGACAAAGTGTTGAAAACAATTCACGATTTCGGCGAGTTGGATTGAACCACGATGGCATAGTTGGTAGTGCACCTGAACCAGCATGTCATGGGGTGCGGGTTCGAACCCAGCTCGTGGAATTTTTTCAACACTTTGTCTTTTTTCAAATTAAAAATAGGTAATTGAGTTTTTTGATCTATGCTTATTTTGGAACAAAGAGCTGTGAATTTATAGAAGAAGCTTTCTCCGATCAAAGTTCCGGGCATTGATGCTTTCCGAAATGTTCCTTCTGTTAGGAAGATGACTCTCCTACCTATTTGCTTACCTCCCACATTATTGAGCAAAAAACTCAACTAATTCAATAGTCAAATTCCACGCGAACGGAGTAGCGGCCAAGCTATTTATTAACATAACTAGTATTACAATGTACCCAGCATATTCACCACAAATTATAATTTATTTCAGCAATCCAACACCAGTAGAAACAGAGTTATTGGCCGTCCAATGGCCGGCTGTCACAAGCGAAACATTGAGTTTTCTGAAGATTGATTTAGATCTCGAAGTGCACCAAAGGCCATTCCATAACCGAATGGCCTTCTGGGAATTATTCTACAGGTTAAACGAAGCTCATCAGAAAGGTTACAGAGAGAATTAATTGTAGGCAATTGTTCAAATAAAATTGCTACAACGGGGTATCATTAAAAATAACCTAATATTGTGTAAACACGATATGTAAAAAACCCTGTCCGATCGCAAAAGAGTACATAGATATACAAATAACAATAAAAAAAATAGTAAACAAATATTATTCATGAAATAAAAGATTTAAAACTCAAGTTTTTTGTACCTACTCAAATTACCCCAAAATCTAGCTAATATTATAAATGTGACCACACTTTCCATCAATGGCGGCGGCGCCAAAGGTCCTACCTACCGAACTGCAGATAAAAGTATTGCCATGTAAGTTTTGTCATTTAACAAAATTTCAAAAAGAACTGTTCGGACAGGGTTTTTTTACATATTGTATAATAATCAAAATGTAAAATTGATGTTGTAGACAAAATAAAATATCATTTTCGTTTAGTTTCGTATTAACATTGTTTTTCATTCGACCATTTCCATTTCTGTTACCCATACAGTAAGCAAGTATGTGTACTAGTATTATTATATAATGTATTGTTTGAGCAAGAGTTCCAAGTTTCATCCCCGCAGCACATATACGAGTACGTTCGCTTGTACACACACACGCCTATCAGACTGCCACAAACTGCCAAATTTCCTCAATATTCTTTGAACTTTATGTCTAATGGCATATGGTTTTACATTTATTGAAGAAATTTTACAGTTTTGGATAGATGATGTGCATGCGTCTGTACATTGTATTCTTAACAATTTTGATGACTTTGCTTTTATAAATACGCAAATGCTTAAAACCCAAACAGTTTCTTGAACAAAGTTATCATTTTACTTGTGATTTTACATTAAAAATATTATTATTTTTACTTTATTCAGCATACATGAATTATGTAAACTACTTATGCTATTCAAATTCTTATGTTGTGGTAGTGAACTATATTTAACAACAAGTTCGAAGATCTAAAACTTATAATTAAGATAACGCATTAAACATGTCCAGTCCACAACGACTTATATCTAAACTAGCAATAAAAGCTTAATAATAATATATACAACATACCGAAGATCGTTTAAACTAGAGAGTATTTACTTTCTTTTAACTTTTTTGTTCATATATTTTTCTGCTGCTTCTCCAATAGCCTTTGTTACTTTACCAGTCAGCTCGTGTAAGTTCTCGTTAGATAAGTTCCAAGAATCCAATGATCGTTTGGAGAAAAATGAAGCAGTTGTGCCGTTTGGCCTCCAACTGTTGGGGTACACAATCTTATGCCTTAATACCGCTTTAATAATCAAAGCTCCAACATACACAATGAAATACACGCTAAAATACAGAGGTAAATAATAAAGCTTCTTTCCTAAGTAATAGTAACTGTACCTATTAACACGAGGTGATTCGGTCGTTGTCGTTGTCGTTGTTGTGGTGTGATGATGATGGTGGTGGTGATAAAAGTCTTGATCATCATCAAAGTCATGATGAAACTTTAAATCTCCAGGAAAATTAGATGGGAAGCCTTGATCATCCATTGGGGGTCCTGGATCCATGTCTGGCTTCATGTCAGCGGGTGGTGGAGGAGGCATCATACCCATATCTTCACCCTTCATACCATTTCCACCTTTGACATGCCCTGCATCTCCATGTGGTTTGTCATAAATCAATTCAGGATAGTCACCGTCATTGTGATATGGAGAGCCATGAGGACCATAACTTGGCGGAGGATGATCATCTGAAGGTGAAGGCTTATTATAGTGATATCCATGAAAATCTGGCTTATCATTTGTCATAGAAGGAGAATCTTCTTGTGGTTTATTATATGAATAATCCATGTCCATTGATGGCGGCGTGTCCATAGTCATTATTGGTTTGTTGTAGCTGTATCCACCTGAGTTCATTGGTGGAGGCGAGTCGTTTTCTGTATTTGGAGGCTTATCGTATGAATATCCACTTGACGGAGGCAAGGTGGGACGAAATGACAACATTGGAGGCTTATACCGATAACTTAAATCGATTTGTCCATCATCACTGTCATCACTTTGGGGTGAATATGAGGGAGAATCATCGGAAGGAGCATTAGGAGGTTGATGCATTGACACGGGTGGGCTTGCTATCGGCGGAGATGGATCTGGTGATATATCGGGAGTTGCGGGTGCGTATGGCGGGAACGATTCGTAACTTGTTGGAGCAGGAAAATCATTGCCTGTTGCCTTAGGTGGAGGAGGCGGTGGTGGAGGTACCAAATTTGACATAGTCTTTGATGGATTAGAACTCGAACTTGACTGTTTCGATTTACTTCCATATTCTTGTGGTAAGTATGGCTGCGCAGGATTGTAACGATCAACTGGCTGTCGCATAGGATTAACATCTTGAGCTTCACCTCTGACTGGATTCTCAATTTCTTTAAAGTTATTTAAATTGGTAAACATGTTATTACTCTTCTTACCGTTGGAAAAAGCATTTGATAATGGCCTCTTTACATTTTTCATTTGAAACGGTTTCAAACTAACGTATGGGAAACGTATATTAGGCTCAGTACGTATAGCTCGAGATTCGTTCTCCGCTCCGTTGCCAGGATTAGTACCAAATCTGCCAACAAAATATTAAATAATAAGTAAGAACAACGACAATAAATATAAAATAACGTAATATTTACAATGAATTCTAAATAACATACCCTGGTATAGCGAAATTCTCATTTATTGGGCCATCCTCTTTGGGTTCATTTTTATCACGTATGTCTTGTTGCGGTTTTGTTTCACCTTCGTTTACTTGATCATTATTTGATCCTACTGGTATTTCTTGCCAATTACCAGAATACTGATCACGTTTCTCACTGTCTATAATGTGCCATATATTTTCCACATTCGCTGGTGGTGGTGGTGGTGTCGTTGTAGTCGTCGTCGTGGTTGTAGTCGTCGTTGAAGGAAGGTAAATAGGTGCACCATTGTACAAATTGTTATACATCGCATAATAGTCAGTTATACTAGTTGCACTTTTTGTTGGTTCTTCTTCATCCTTTTCTGGTTTTGCATAGGATACGTCTTCATTATCTTTCGTCTCATCTCCATCAGGTACAAAAATCGGTTGCGAAGTAGTAGTACTCGTCGATGTTGTTGTACTTGTTTTTTGTCGAATCCTTTCCTTTTCTAGCAATTGTCGTATGGATTTTCGCATATTATCGCCACCATCTCTTTCGAATTCGGCAAAAATCAGGTCTGGCGTCTCCACTCTTGGTGTCGTAGTAGTCGTTGTGGTCGAAGCGTTTTGTTGCCGGTCCATCCTCCTCATCCAGTTGTTATAGTAAAATGGTGCAGACCGACCCTCATCGCTGTGTGATCTCGGTGATGGAGTAACGACATACACTGACGAACCAGGAATCCGTAAGGAAGCCACAATATCCAATAAGCACCATAATAAAGTACAACTCCTTACAGTTTTCATTTTTAACTGTTCACTTTAATTATACATTTGAATAAATATTTTAAGACGACATGTGGTCTAGCTGAGGCCTGACTAAAAAATGAAGGGGTACACTGAAGATTTCAGATGTCACATGTGTTGAGAAGTCAAGTGTAAACTTGCGATAATTTATAGCGGTACAGCAGAATGTGGCACGCATACGGCACGATCCAGATGACCCAAACCCGAGTTGCAATTTGCACTATTAGGAGAACGACCAATGTCGCTCGCCGTTGAGACCGATAGAAAGTGTTACATATTTGTCTAAAGTATTTGTCAACGATAAATGAAATAGCTAAATTGAGTTTATATCCAATAAAACAGTTATTTACATTAAATTATTTCCTGTAATTGCCAATGTAGATGTCCTACTTAAATTTCAAGCAGATCGGATCTTTTCAATTTAGCAAAATAGCGTCTCAGTAGTTGATGATTCCGGGTAAAGTGCGCATGCGCATCCACCTTCGGCCTTTTCATTACTTAACATTAAGTGAGACGAAGGTCAACTGCTTACCTGTAAGGAATAAAAATTGAAGTATGTATTAAAAATATATCGCTACAATCTATACTAATATTATAAAGCTGAAGAGTTTGTTTGTTTGTCTGTTTGGTCGAACGCGCTAATCTCAGGAACTACTGGTTCGAATAAAAAAAATATTTTTGTGTTGAACTGTCCATTTATTGAGGAAGGCTATAGGCTATATTACATCACGCTATGATTAATTAACGCGACTGAAACCGCAGGGCACAGCTAGTATTCGATCACATTCCTCAAAAAAGCGCTGCTTCTATGCCATACAGATTTTTGTTTTCGTTAACCTGATGAATAACCAACGAAACTTGCACTAGGCCCTCAGAACGAGTGCGTTCATTTTTGTTTCCTGAATTCCTCACCGAGCATATCACCCCATTCCCGAATCGTAAAAACATAACACTTTAATTCGTTACGATTTTCACTTTCTTCTTCGGTGTCTATACCTACCGGTCACGATATTTCTGTATGAAAAATCTGTTTTGTCCCATCAGGAAATACTTTTATAATCCCTAGTATAGAGTAGACTTACCTACCCAAGACAGATCGTCTGCTTTTTAGGGTTCCGTAGTCAACAAGAAACCCTTATAGTTTCGCCATGTCCGTCTGTCTGTCTATCTGTCCCCAGCCTAGCTCATACACTCTTAGCACTACAAAGCTGTAATTGGGCATAGATATACATGTATATTAATCACACCGACAAAGTCGTGAAGTAAAATTTTGAAAAATATTTTTTTAGGTTACCTCTCCCCTACACGTGAAGTGGGGATGTAATTATTTTTCTTGTCTACCCCATAGTGTGGGGTATCGTTGCAATTTTAAAAATATTGCAGGTTTTTGGGAACGTTTTTTGATTGAGGCATCCGTTTGTGAACTATTAAGCTTTAAAGTGCAAAATTTTGTTAGAGTCAAGTGTTAATTATTTGAAATTCAGAATCTATATTTATAGAGACTCTACTTTTATAGATGTATTACCAGAAAAAGATTATTATTACTTTCAAGATTTCATTAAAAAAATATTTGAAAAAAAAAAGACAAAGTTTTGAAAAAAGTCCACGAGTGGGATTGTAATTTGTTCGCAACAATATTTGCGTAAAATTATATGTAAATAGTCAAAAAAATATTTATTTATGTCGCAGCAGTGTAAACGAGCTTAGTTTATTAAAATTTTGATCACAAGTCTGGAAAGTTTTTACATAAAGGAATTCGGGCAGTAAAATTACTAATAAACCACCACTACCATCGGAATTTTGGTTCTGATTTGAATAACTTATTCGTCTAATCATATGATTTTACTTTCTTCATAAATTGATTACCATTCGATAAAGTTAGAAATAAAGCTTCATTTTATAGATACATAATTAAAGGATATACGTAGTTATAAAATATGAAAAAAGCATCAGCTCTAGATGTAATTAAGGATGTGGCGGCTCCACCTACCGCATACGCCGCACATTGACACGAAGCAAACACCTTCTCAACTGTGTCAACAGATGGCGCCACAAACGCATAAAAACGACGTCGCCCATACTACGACAACAAAATAGTATGGGAAGCCTGCATCGCGGTAGCGAAGTTATAGCACCTCCAACTAACATCCGTTGGACCTCGGACCCCGAGCTATACCACCCAGCTCGAAGGAAGATCTTCCCTTTGGCCTTCCTCAACGTTGCATCCAACCCGTACCATTACCATCCCTACAGTGGTGACCCCGACGTGATGTACCACAGGCATCTCTACAGTGGCGACCCCGACGTGATGTACCACCAGATTCCCTACAAGGGTTTACAGTTGTAATTAATTCCTGTAAAAGGTGAGTGTTGGTGAAACGAGAATTTGTTCCTGAGAAAAACTTACCTCACAACATATCTAAATACGATTAGCAATAAACATTCAAAATATCTGATCATTTTTGTAATTTTATCCATTATTAATAAAGTCTCAGCAGTCAATTTAGACAGACTAGCCGTCACCCGCCCACTTCGCTATGCGAAAATAATGAATCAATAAATGCTAAATAAAATAATTATTAGGTTTACCAGCATCGTAATATAGCCTATCATTTGCACAATCTCTTGTTCTTACTACATACAAATTTTCATCAAGATCGGTCAAGCCGTTCTTGAGTTACAAGAGGACATACAGTCAGACAGACAAAAATTTTAAAAATTGTGGAATTGGTGTCAGTGAGTTATAAAACTAATATTTATCCCAAAATTTGTCAGGAAAATTGCATGTACAGACAGAGCCTACAGATTTTTATAGCAGTATAGATATAGATGACGATTCTTTCACTTGTTTGAAGTTGCATGGGACAGAATATTATTATTATCATTATTTGTAAAAGATATGAATAAAAACCATTATAAATCAAATGCAAATGCACTACTGTAACAACATTTATTTTTTCGTATCATAAATAATAATAACTTATTTCTCTATATACACATACGTTACTACTAATTGTCATAACAGAAGTACTTAGAAATAATTTGTATTATCCAACCAGCCTCATCTCACCGGTCATGGTACCGCCCGTTGGCTTTTTGTCCTCCTCCGCCGATCGGCTGTAACGTGATTTCTTATCAGCTAAAGGTTGCTCTGCCAATACATATTTTTAAATATCTCGTACAAGACACACACACAACTCATGTAACTTTGTTTCTGACTAACTGACCATACAAATTAGTGTTAAATCATATTTTAAGGTGAGCGTCAGAAAGGTACAGTAAAATGAGTGACATGGTGCAGACATCTTGTGCGCAATTGACAATTTCAACAAGTTCGCTGTCCAAGAATTATAATTGAAAATCAATTGTTATGATTACATGCGGTTCACAAAAAAGGGAAAACATTACGATTTTAATTATTTGCATGAGGCCCTGACTAGCAGAAGATCAAAGCGAATGACATTAATTCAACAAAGATGCCTATGGCCAGCAGAGGGTCGAGAGGGTCTGATCATGATGATGATGATGATGATGATGATGAATTATTTAGGCGTTATAATACCAGACACGAAAAACTACAACGGCGTGCTTGTACTATGCCCTGATACGCCGCATAACGCAGACAATGTTTAAGAGATTGCTACTCCTATCTCGGTTATTGCGTATAACTAAGAAAGTAAAGACATTTTTTGAAATCTAACAACTGCGTGATACTTTCCACACAAGTCCTCTAACATTTCAGAAAAACACGAGACACCGAAAATAACTTTAAACGGCAATATCTGAAAACTAGGTTCCGTGGGTTAACGCTGGGGGACCTGTCCCGGCAATGCGTTCTCAGTATCGTTATAAGCGGGGTTATCAACACCGGAGTCACTACCGCCATCTATGCTGTCCGGCGTTAACTTCGTGGGTGGACTCTCCGCTGCTTTAGTGCTGTCATCTATAGCTTTACTCTCGACTTTATTGCTTTCCGTTTTTAAAGTTTCTTCGTTTGCGATTGCTTTTTCCGCCTCCATGTTGTACGTTTCACGGCATTCGACGTCAGCCGACGGCTTCTTCTTACAGAGGTCGTTCTCGTCGCCGACTGCCCTTTTACGTATGTAAAACTTGTTGAATAAGAAGTAGATGCAGCCAGTCAACAGAGTAGACGCCGCAAATATTTGATAAGTCGGTCTGGTACCGAAATATTTCATTAGATAGCCACCGATTAAACTTCCTGCACCTCGACCTGAAACACAAAACAGTTCTCAGAATCATTTTGACCCGAGTTTGTGGGCACGTTCTAAATGTTGAAGAAATCGATCGATTAGGTAAGCTCTCTAATTGGATCTCTTTGCCAATGGCAACATATTGTAAAATGTAGTATTGGCAACTCTTGAGCTGTCACTTCCTTTTGGTTAACCTTTCTATCTACCACGCAACTGCACCTTGTGAAGACTAATAAATGAAGAAATCTTTTGCTGTGTTTCTCGCGACCTCCAGTATCATTGTAAGGATTAACAGCTTTCTATCCGAATAATATATAGTATTCAAGAAGTTAAGTTGTTTTCTGTTCCTGACAACCTGCTTGCATAGCGAAGGCGATCTGCCCCTTTGACCGTCTTCACAACAGGTTATGGGCCCAGGCCTTGCTATATGCGCTGGATTAGGCCTTGCAAAGCTAAGGTTGTGTCAGGTATCAAAACGCGGAAGGGATCCGTTCGCCACAACATAACCTATCGTCAATTCGACGCTATTGTTGCCTCGTTGTTCCGAGGTAGGCTGTTACGTAACGATAACTAGCACGTGGCGATATCATGACGAACACGGAGAATACCAGTGGACGGATCGGAAATGGTAATGGAATGGGAGGTGCAGGACCAATAGGAGCGGTAAATTATCATGCGGTCACACCACTTGAGGGCGCATCCAATTGGCAGACATGGAAATTTCAAATGAGAATGGTGCTCACACTCGAAGGCTTATGGGCATGTGTCTTAGGAACTGATACAGAAACTTCACGCATGGAGCGCGCGTTAGCCAGAATATGTTTAAGCGTGAAATCTCACTGTATTCAATACGTTCGTGACGCAACCACGCCGAAAAATGCATGGGATAACCTCAAAAATATATTCGAAGATAAAAGTCTTTATAGACGTGTCATATTGCTGCGACAACTGCATCGGGTAGACTTCAATCAATATAATTCAATGGCAGAATACATAGAAGCTATTATGGGAAATGTACAACAATTAGCTGACATCGGAAAAACCATAGAAGATGGTGAGATAGCCGAGCTGTTGCTTAGCGGACTGCCGATGGAATATGATGTTTTAGTTTCAAATCTGGAATCAGCAAGCATGACCAGCACACTTTCCAGCGAGCTAGTCAGAACCCGTCTACTACAAGAAGAATTTAGGAAACAAACCACTTCACAAAGCGGGCTAGCGGAGCAGCAGACGGCCTTTATTTCCAAGGATTTGTCCTGCCATTACTGTAAAAAGAAAGGGCATGTTAAGGCAAAATGCTTCAAGCTTAGAAGAGACCAGAAGAAGAAGATGCCCCAGCAGACCCTAGTTGCCATGAAGGACAAGCAACTATCTCAAGAATGGATTGTCGACAGTGGATGTACGCAGCACATGACTAATTGTAAAAATAATATGTATAATTTTAAATTTACAAAATCTAAAATTACAATTGCCAATAATAGTAAAATCTATAGTGTTGGAATAGGTAATATTGATATTCAATTGAATAGAATAGATTTGACTCTTTGTAATGTATTGTATGTGCCCCAATTATCAAATAATTTATTATCTGTGACCCAATTGACAAAACAAGGTTTGCAAGTTAGTTTTATTGGTAGTAAAGGTTATATTAGAGAAAAGGATGGCAAGCTTTTGGGCACTGCTTCTAAAATAAACAATGTTTTTGTGTTGGACAAAGTTGGAATATGTAGGTGTGTTTCGCAGGTCAACTCCACATCAAGGACCAACCAGCGGAGTGGTCCACCACCACAACTCTGTAATGCAGCTGCAAGTGTGTCAAGTAACACTTGGCACAGACGTCTCGGCCACCTCAGTGCACGTGGTATGTATGCTTTGAAGAATGGTTTGGTTTCTGGTATATCATTTCAGGATGAACAGGACCATGGCTTGAAGAACTGCGTGGCTTGCCTAGAGGGTAAGATGAAGGCCACGTCTTATCCAAAGGGAGAAGCTAAGCGAGCCAGCCAACTTCTACAGCTTGTGCATTCTGATGTATGCGGTCCGATCTCTGAAAGCAGTTGGGGAGGTTCACGTTATCTGCTTACTTTCACTGACGATTGTTCTCGAAAAACATTTGGATACCTAATGTCTTTAAAAACAGAGGTAATGTCATATTTTGTTCAATTTAAGACTTTAGTTGAGAAGCAAACTGGACAGTCTATAAAGTGCCTACGTTCAGATGGCGGTGGCGAATACTGCAATGTCAGATTTGCTGAATACTTGAAAAAGGAAGGTATTATTCATCAGGTAACAGTACCTTATTGTCCTGCTCAGAATGGCGTCAGTGAACGCCTCAACAGAACGCTCATGGAGAAGGCTAGATGCATGCTGCAGGAAAGTGGCCTAGGTAAGCGCTATTGGGGAGAGGCGGTGATGACCGCAATCTATTTAAAAAATAGAAGCCCTACTGCTGCTGTACCCGGATTCACACCTGAGCAACTCTGGACAGGTTCCAAAGTGGACTTAAGTCATTTGAGAGTTTTTGGTTGCATTGCCTATGCTCTCATACCTGAGCAGAAACGTACAAAGTTAGACCCTAAAAGTAAGTTACATATATTTGTAGGGTACAGTGAGACCACCAAAGGTTACCGTCTAGCTGATCCATCCCAGCCAAAGAAAGTTATTATATCTCGTTCTGTGATATTTTTAGAAAATCAATTTTATAATGCAATGACATTGAATAATAATAATAATAATAATGAAGATATTTGTGAATTTAATCAATATTATATTTATAATGGAAATAATATGAATGTATCTTCATGTAATAATTTAAATAATGTTTCTGATAATGATAATATTGTTAATCAGAACATTTCTGCAGTATCAGGATCAATGCCAGAAGCCTGCCAGCCGGAAAAGGGCGAGGACCTCAGCTTTCAGTCTCCGCTTGGAGAAAGCATGGAGTCTTTCTCATCTTGTGATGAGGAGGAGGATCCAGTTGCAGAGGAAGCCGTGATCAATCCAGAGGTACAGGTCTCAGTGTCTGGACGTCCCATTCGAAGCACGCGTGGTGTTCCACCTAAAAGGTATGATGACTTCAATCTCTCTGATGTCTCGCTGCTGGTCCAGGAAGGCGGCTGTCTGGATGAGCCGACAACTTACGAAGAGGCCGTGTCAGATCCTGATGCTATGCATTGGAAACATGCGATAAAAAAAGAGTATGATTCCCTCATCAATAATGGAGTATGGAGGTTGGTAGATAGACCTGTGGATAAAAATATAATAAAATGTAAATGGGTTTTTAAGAGAAAGCATGATGCTTCCGGCGAGTTTACACGCTATAAAGCACGCCTAGTTGCCCGTGGTTTCTCTCAACAACCAGGTGTTGATTACAATGAAACTTTTTCTCCGGTTGTCCGTCATTCCACTTTGAGATTATTGTTTTCATTAGCAAACTCATTAGATATGGATATAGACCATTTAGATATCACAACAGCTTTTTTAAATGGTGACTTAAAGGAAACCATTTATATGGAGCAGCCTATAGGTTTTTCTAATAATAATAAAAATAAAGTTTGCCTCCTTCTCAAAAGTATTTATGGACTTAAACAGTCTTCTAGATTGTGGAACTGTAAAATTAGTGAATTATTATCAAAAAATGGTTATTTTCAAAGTAGGTGTGAACCTTGTGTTTATGTAAAAAGAAATAGTAAAGAAATGATAATAATAGCATTGTATGTTGATGACTTATATGTTTTCAGCTCAAAAACTTCAAATAAACAAGAGCTATTTCAATTATTAGAAGCTAATTTTGATACTCGAAAATTGGGTTCTCTAAAAGACTGTTTAGGTATGAAAGTAACTAGGGATAGAAATAAGGGAATTTTAATACTTGACCAGTCTAATTATGTTAAGAGATTATTAAATAAATATGGGATGCAGAACTGCAAATCTGTCTCTACACCTATGTCTGTAGGTTGTAAATTAAATAAAGCTGAAAAGCCACTTGATGAAAATGTTTATAATTACAGGCAATTGATAGGTCATTTGATGTATTTATGTGTATGTACAAGACCAGATATTGCTTATGCTTGTAGCCTTTTGAGTCAATTTAATAATTGTTT
Source organism: Eudonia mercurella (assembly GCA_963082485.1). NCBI lineage: Eukaryota > Metazoa > Arthropoda > Insecta > Lepidoptera > Crambidae > Eudonia > Eudonia mercurella. Next base: position 8,281,382 of record OY720023.1, on the reverse strand, counting down.
TGATATGTCACACTGGGTATGTGCTAAGCGTGTACTGCGTTATTTGGCTGGAACAATCAATTACGGTTTGTTATTCACAAAAGGTAATAATTGTAATAATAGTTTAATTGCTTACGCAGATGCAGATTGGGCAAACAACCCTGTAGACAGAAGGTCCTACACAGGTTTTGTTATAAAATTTAATAATGATTCAATAAACTGGGAAGCCAGAAAACAGCGCTGTGTAGCACTTTCTAGCACAGAGGCAGAGTATATAGCGATGGGTGAAGTTTGTAAAGACATTTGTTTCATAAAAAACTTATTGTTTGAAATTTTGAGTTTGAAGTTAAATATTACTTTGGTAAATGATAATCAGGGTGCACAGAAGTTGTTACAGATCAAAGAGTTTTCACATAAAAGGACTAAGCATATTGATCTCAGGCATCACTTTGTTAAAGATTTTGTAGCTGAAAATAATGTTAATGTTATATACTTACAAACAGATAAGATGATAGCTGATGTAATGACAAAGCCTTTGAGTTTAGTAAAGCACTCTGAATTTGTTAATAAATGTAATGTTGTAAAGTTCAAGTAGTCAAGTTGATTTTGTAAAGTTGAACATGTAGAGTCCTCATGTAGAGACAGATGTTATTAAGGATGGAGTATGCGTAAGATTTTGTCATTTTTTTTTAAATCTTTTGTGTAACATCTCTGGGGCTTTATTGTAATATAATGATTATATTATTGGTAGAGCCATTATAGAGCTTAAGAGGAAGTGTTGAAGAAATCGATCGATTAGGTAAGCTCTCTAATTGGATCTCTTTGCCAATGGCAACATATTGTAAAATGTAGTATTGGCAACTCTTGAGCTGTCACTTCCTTTTGGTTAACCTTTCTATCTACCACGCAACTGCACCTTGTGAAGACTAATAAATGAAGAAATCTTTTGCTGTGTTTCTCGCGACCTCCAGTATCATTGTAAGGATTAACAGCTTTCTATCCGAATAATATATAGTATTCAAGAAGTTAAGTTGTTTTCTGTTCCTGACAACCTGCTTGCATAGCGAAGGCGATCTGCCCCTTTGACCGTCTTCACAACACTAAAACCGGTATGTTTGTTTGCAAAGTGAAAATATAAATATGTAGGCGAAACGAAAGTGATTTGTGACTGTAGATCATGTTGAACTGGAATCTCTTTAAATTTATTATAAAGTTATTTATTGTTAACATAACAAAAAATGTACATAATATTTATGTGAACGACAGCAATCACGTGAACGACTCCAGCTCCTCAAAGCTATGCTACAACCACAGGTCGATGGAGTTGTATATTATTTATAAGTATATAAGGATTCCTTACCAACGCCGTAGTAGAGTCCTCCAAGTAAGCCCTGGACTGAGGTGTCGGTAGTGGTGGAGGAGAGGCGGGCGGCGTACGTCACGGCTGCCGTGAACGACAGCGATGACGTCACTGACTCCAGCGCCTCGAAGATGAGGCACAGCCACGGGTTATAGATCAACGAGTAGCCTGTAAAGATATAGATATGTCAAAGTTACAGTTTGCCGATAACCTGTCTTGTGGTAAGCGTATGTAATGTTTAGGGTAATTTCGTTAAATCGATACTTTGTTAGTCAAGTCTATTCACTCTATATAGACAATCAGCACTTTTCTAGAGCTACCCAAGGGGTAGGTACCATTCATATCGCATAATGTTGATAGACCTAAAGTCACATAGCTTAACCGGATTGTTATAATCATAGTTTGGGCTGTAGGATGTGATCTATCTATCTATCTGTCTATCTTTCTTCAATTAGTAAGGACTTCTCTTTTCACTCCGGTGATTGTTTAAAACGATCCCAGCGGCAAGGAAGGAAAGTGATCATCCTGGATGGCGGGAAGGAGAGAAAGTGCGAGAATTTTCAGTTAGTATGCTGTATTGAGGTCGGGAGAAAAGTCCCACAAAATCATCTGCACCTCCGGGCACAGTGGTAATCTGTCCGTAATGCATTTTCTCCTGTATAAGGTAAAACTTCTATTTTTATATACCTATATATAATTCTTCTTCGATCTTACCAAGAAGCCTGATAGCGTAGAACACGAAACCAATGAAGAGCACGTTGGCGTGCCCGAGCCGTCGAATGATGGGCCCGGAGAGGACCAGCAGCGGCAGGCCCGCGATCCCACCCACGGTGATGGTGATCCCCATAAGCGAGCGAGATGCGCCCAGGTCTTGCAGCAGCCAGAACAGGAAGCTCTCGATGTAGCCCCACGCGGTACCTGCGTAAGATATCGTGCAAATAAACTGAGGCAACAATAAAGCCTTTTGAGTTTTTTGCCAGCTGCTCTCGGTTGAGGTTTCTCTTAAAATTTGAACTGGTGGTAAATATATTCAATTGTTCAGTTAAACTTTTTTTTTATCGAGGCACGCAGCATATTACAATTCGTTGTAAAATTTTAATGAAGCTATATTGAAGAAACGACCTGAATTTGACTTTTAGAAGTTACACCTATAATAATAGCCTATAATCGAACAAAGACCTCCATCATTGAAACAAAGTTATATTTAGAATTGAACCAAAATTGGAAATAAGTAAGACAAGGTAAATAAACAAACCGTTTTTGTTAATTAATTCTTAGGAAAAAGAGTCGTTTTTGTCGCAGGGAAGTCGTGTAATGTTAAAGTACCAATACTTAAAATTAAATCGGACCTTCTATTAATTCTACGTAACCTTAACACAAAAAAAGATGCAAAAACGCCAGCAAAAACCACACTAAAGACATTCCAATGCTTTTTTTTATTACTTAACGGGGAAGCGATTGGCCTTCATTCTGTTATAGCAGAAAGACAACATTACCCGGAATCCTCAACTACTGAGGATCTCTTTAATGATATATAATAAATAATAATAATAAATAAATGTTTCCCACACTCACACCAATTATCTAGCCCCAAGAAAAGCTTCCTTAAGAAACTCGTTATATGGTTAACTAGACAACGGATAAACATACTTGATATACTTAAATACATACTTATTATACATAGGAAACACCCAGACCCGAAACAATATAGAAAAACAGGTATTTCTAAATTGATCCGACCGGGGATCGAACCCGGGACCTCAGAGATAGCGACACCATGAAAACCGGTGTGCAAGCCACTCGACCAAGGAGGTCGTCGATATAAGGGTCACTTTTTATCAACTGCAAATATTTTACCAAAACATCTAATTATATCAGAGAAATAAGGCTGGCATTTAAAAAAAAATTCAGGCTAGTTTTTTTTTTTTACTTTTCCTGACACAAAAATTAAAATATTTTTAAGAGCGGCCTCTCTGTCGGTTATTTTGAATAAAACTAGGGGCATGTGTAAGCGGTGAAGGCATTGCGGCCTCTCTGTTTCGGCTCCTTTGAATTGAAACTACCGAAAGTGCTTTGTTTTACTTTTTAATCGAAATGTCTTTTGTGCTTTTTCTTGAAAACTAGCGTATAAAATTTAAGGTTTTT
>OY720023.1:8193863-8277698 GCA_963082485.1 Eudonia mercurella | reverse complement strand
CCCACACTCACACCAATTATCTAGCCGCAAGAAAAGCTTCCTTAAGAAACTCGTGCTTTGTTTTACTTTTTAATCGAAATGTCTTTTGTGCTTTTTCTTGAAAACTAGCGTATAAAATTTAAGGTTTTTTCATAAAAATAGTTGATAAAATGTGACCTTATATATCTCTACATCTATGGTTATTTTATCTCTAGCAGACGGAACACGACGATTTCAACAGTGTAATTGTAATTACAGCGAGACGAAAAACTTAGTTCAGGCAGTAGAGTTATCTACTTTGTAACCTTGTGGTGTAAGTTGACTTTAACCAATGAAACCATTAAAACCCCTAGAAACTTGAAACCCTGTCGATTACCAAACTGAGCACAATATACATTTCTCTGCAGGACCACTGGTCCCTGGGGGCTTATTATCTGACTCTAATACCTATCGTAATACCTTTCAATTTGACATTAGTAAGCTATTCATGAACTTCAAACTAATTCACAAGTGTCAGTGATTGCGATCGCGACGCGTTTTTAAATGATGTTGAATGAACGACATCGTCAATCAACCGCTTACCCATAATGAAGCAGGCGATGAAGAGAGCGACAATCTCAACGTTCCTGAACACCGAGATGACGTCATCGAGGAGGTTCTGCGCGGGCTGCTTGAACTCCAGGTCGATGCTTAGCATGAGCACGCCAGAGGCCACCTTCAGCACCGCGTACAAGTAGAACGCTGGTCTGAAACATTTTTCTTTATATTTTATTAAATATTTTACACACAAAAGTTATTTTAAGTCGGCAAGCAAGCACACTGTACAAGAACGTGCACTTGCCGCTTCACACTGAAAAACGTACCTACTACTTTTTACTTTCTGTATAAATGGAAACGAAAAAAGTGTTAATTAACCGACCAAAATATCAAAAAAAGTGCGAAAACTTTTTAAGTGAAAAGCATCATACGTTCAATCCTAAAAACATGCTTATGTACTTTTGTATAAAAGCAGTGCTTATACTTTAAACGCCCACCTCTAATTGTATTATATAATAAATATTGTAATGTAATATATAGCTTGAAACACAAACAAAGAAAATACTGAAACATATACCAATTCAATACTTATAAAAAATGTATTGCATATCTTTTCTTTGTTTTAAATATTTAAATGATATAAGACCTTGCAAGTTAAACATCTTACACAATGTCGGGTCACTGGACGGGTCACCATATAAAAATACAGCACCTCCGTGCTTCTGAAGACCCGTTAAGATATTAACCCAGCATGTGCTTTAAAACCCCATCTACCTCTTCCATATTCAGGTGGTGAGACTTAGGAGTAGAAGGTTTATTGGCTGATTACAAAATATCAATACATTATATAAATACGAGTTTCGATTAAAGAAGGTCATTGTCGAAGAAGTATTTATTATAGAAGTTGCTTATCTATTCTTTTGAAAAAAGGTTAATTTACTTAGTAAACATTATGTTTGATGATTACAACCATATAATTACAACGGTTGTTGTGGCAAGGCCATATAAATACGTCAATAAAGACAATATTTAAATTATTACTACTAGTACGACTATGTGACCACACAAATAATGGAAAACTACCAACGAATTTCAAGGCAATAAGATGGAGGTTAACACTGTCCTTATTCCATCTTGAACAATCATTGCACAATAAAAGTGTTAATGTGTAGGTGTTGTGGTTGCTAATGCGCTGTACAACGGGATTCTATGTTATCTGTTCAGTCTCCTTCTTCTCAAATCACTTAGGTATAAATGGAATTTCTGAATTTGCTGTATTCTATAAGTACCGTTACTGATATAATCCAATATCGACATAAATAGCAGCTAGAAGAGACGGCACATCACTGCACAGTCTGGTCAATAGTTGTGAGAAAACGCTGAATAAGTAGCTATCATGGCTAAATCAGTGCAACTATCCTTTATCATGACTGAGTCAGTCAGTCAGTCAAGGAACATTCCCGCAATGGCTTTAGGCCGTTGATACTGCCGTTAATTGCTGCAGCGTCATCGTCATAACCAACTCCTTACCTGAAGTCTGTGTATTCCTTCCTGATGTAGTCCTAGACAACGGCGTGGAGATTATGCCGCCGAGGTTGCCGTACAAGCGCTGCTGCATTAGACATCACTAAAGTCAACAGCTTACCTGAAGACTGTGTAACTTTTGCCGTGGCAGCCCGGAGCGCGGGGCATCCTGGACAGCGGCGAAATCATGCGACCGACACCTTTGTACCTACACACGCTGCAGCAGTAGCCGTCAAAGCCTATCGTAACGAGCTCTTCACCTGAAGTCTGTGTATCCTTTCCCGCGGCTGACGTAGTCGATGAGCATCCCGGACAGCGGCGAGGAGATCATGCCGCCGATGCTGCCGTAGACGCGCTGCAGCCCGTAGTCGGCGCGCTGCTCGCGGACGATGGCGATCACCGCGCCCTCGAACATCGCGAAAGCCGTCCCGCCGATGATGCCGATGAACACTCGCACCTGAAGACCAATTGGGCACCAACAAAGTCAACTTATACTATTTTATTTTTATTAACTTAATTTCTAAGAGCTAGACGGCAAAGTAGCTATCACGTTTTGGTTGCGATCTTGCAAGTTCACCATCAAATAACTTACGCAATGCCATGTGACTAAACTAAAACATCATACACACGTTACGTTTTTTCTGTATAGCCCTTAGGTCGACTGGTAGAGAATGCCGTTTGGCATTAAGTCCGCCTTTTGTACTTTATTTTATTTTATTGTGCAATAAAGAATAAATAAATTAATTAATTAATTAAGCCGTTAGTCCCATTTACGAGGTTTTTTGGATGGGGTGAATTATGGCCCAATCTCTCTATGTAGGTAGGAATGACTAAAACCAGCAGTTGGTCGTTTATGGGCTGATGATAAGGCATCATTTCAAAAGAACAAAACAATTCCCTGTTGTTAGCTAGCCATTGTCTAAGAACAACAGGTTTGATAAGAATCTGTTGAAATGTCGATAGCATACATCATCATAGCCTTCAATTAAAGCAAAACATTAATGCAAGCGCTTCATCTATACTAATATTATAAAGAGGAAACCTTTGTATTTTTGTATGTATGTATGTTTGCAACGAATAAACTCAAAAACTACTGGACCGATTTTAAAAAAATTTTCACCATTAGAATGCTACATTAGCGCTGAGTAACATAGGCTATATTTAAAAAAATACTAAAAACGACAATTTAATTTTCCAATACAAATTGATTTGTTTGTTTTGTTGTCATGGAAACCATTGATATATATTTAACTCAATGATGGAAACTGTCAAAGCGGTACGAAGTCCGCCGGGTCAGCTAGTTGAAAATAAACTATTTTAAAAGTATGTATGTGCCAAATAAATTGATTGACGTATGCTAGTCGTTTTCGTTTCTTGTCAAATTGAGTTTCCGTAAACTTAACCCGTTGCATACAAGACATACACCAACGGTTCAGCGGAGCCGGCATCCTATTACTTGCTTACATAATATCGTACCGTACGCCAATGCACACAACAAAAGTAGATAGATAAATAAATCTAACAGTACCAGCTAGTCTATCGAGCATATGTGCTATTTATGTGGGACAAGGCCGGAACGCCTAGAGGTTGCGAAACCTCCAGCACGTTCCAAGCTTCTAAGCTCACGTCCCGAGCACATAAACAGACTTGCGAGCATCTCTCATTTTATTCTAAAAGTGGTTTTCGTTGTTTCATAGCTTTTATTATTTATTATATTCCGTGCTTCGGAAGGCACGATAAGCCGTTGGTCCCGGTGGTTGTCGTAAGATGGCAGTCGTTAAAACCCACCAACCCGCATTGGGCCAGCGTGGTGGGTTATGGCCCAATATCCCCACGTGCTATTGTTCACGTGGGAGGCCTGTGCCCAGCAGTGGGACGTTTATAGGCTGTTGATGATGATGATTATTTATTAGTATTAGCGTTTCATAGGTAGGCTACATTTAAAATAGCACCATCTACTTTCTAGTATGATATACTATAAATGTTGAGACAGCCAGTACACTTGTTAGCACTGCCATATTACCATGTAAGTACCTAACTAAATTATTAACCGTTTATTTCTCTTAAAGAATGATTATTTACATATAATTTAATGTAAATATTGTTGCGAACAAATTACAATTTGAAAAAAGACAAAGTGTTGGAAAAAAAATCCCGCTCGTGGATTTTTTTTCAACACTTTGTCTTTTTTCTTTTAAAGAACTTCAAACTCATGTATATGAAAAAGACAAACTTTTTAGAAGGCGAAAATTGTGTTAAACAAAATTATTTAAAACAAACGTAGGAAAAAATTTACGTAATTTTTGATTTCAATAAAACGTAATAGAACCGGTCTTCTACAGTAGCATCGGTGATTTATGATATCTTACGTAGGTATGATGAACACATACAAACAAAGTAGAAATAAAACAAACAAGACATAGTTTACATTTAATCGAGATTTTTAACCTGGGTGCCTAGTGTGAGTTTTGTTTACTATCCGCATTCATTCGATTACGTTTACGAAAACGAAAATTTGTATGGCAAAATTTTAACTCTTCTCGTATGTCGCCAGGTGGCGCTGCTTCATTGCCATACTTATTCTCGTTTTCGTAAACGTCATCGAATGGCGAATTAAACTCACACTAGGCACCTATGGGGCCTATTCATTCGATTACGTGTACGAAAACGAGAATTAGTGTGGTATTGAAGCAGCGCCCCCTGGCGGCATACGAGAGGAGTTAACATTTTGCCATACAAATTCTCGTTTTCGTTAACGTGATCGAATGGCAAATGAAACTCCACTTGGCACCCTGAAGACGATACGATTGATAATCGTATCGTTGTACATTCCCTACTACTTGTAGTTTTGATCACGAGATGTCGTGGTTTGGACTAATAAAATATTAATTATATCATCAATAATAATAATAATAATCATCATCATCATCATCATCATCATCATCATCATCATCATCATCATCATCATCATCATCATCACCATCATCATCATCATCATCATCATCATCATCATCATCATCATCATCATCATCATCATCATCATCATCATCTGCCTATACTAGTCCACTGCTGGACATAGGCCTCTCCAAATTATATATTATGTTATAATTTACCATGAACTCTAGTTTGTTTTGTTTTAATTGTATAATAAATCGTAAATAAATATTTCTCATGTATTAACAAAAATCAGCCCTTGCGTAATCTTACAATTTCATATTTAATTGTGATTTAACTCACTATGGATAAAATTATCTCGAATCGAGACTACTACGAGTAAGTACTTACCTACTTCTATGACATTAAAGGACACATATAGGATTGTACAAAAGAAAAACCTCTTTATATATAAAATCTTCTGTGCGTGTGTATGTTATTGAACTTCTTCAAAACGGCTGGACCGATTTGGATGAAATTTTCTATGTGTGTTCAAGTGGATTCGAGAATAGTTTAGATTTACAAGGACCCGGTAGGTGGCGCTGCTATAGGGGTCCATCATGGGATACGGCCGTCTTCAGCGGACGAATGATTTGTTTGTTTTGTTGTCATGGAAACTGTCAAAGCGGTACGAAGTCCGCCGGTCAGCTAGTATAGGTATAAGATACGCATATTAAATTAACGTTATCGCTCTCAATTTCTTCTCAATTTTTAAGTATCATCATCATCATCATCAACAGCCTATAAACGTCCCACTGCTGGGCACAGGCCTCCCACGTGAACAATAGCACGTGGGGATATTAGGCCATAACCCACCACGCTGGCCCAATGCGGGTTGGTGGGTTTTAACGACTGCCATCTTACGACAACTACCGGGACCAACGGCTTAACGTGCCTTCCGAAGCACGGAGGAGCTCGAGATGTTTTTTAATTGGTCACCCATCAGGCGACCCGGCATTGCGAAAGTTGCTTAGCGGGCAAGATCGCAAGCCGAACGCGCTAGCCGCTGCGCCATCGAGCATTTTAAGTATAAAGGTAGGTAAAATTCCGATTCCTAACTAAAAACATTCAAGCATAAATAAGCTCCCAAGTGCATTTTAGTAGTTATTTACATCGGATTCAAGTTGCGATTAGGGACGCTAATACCGCCCGCAGTACTGATTAAACTCGATTAGGTTTTGCAAAACACGCTGAAGGTAACCCGTAGCAAAACGAATGACATTAGAGTATGCGCATGCGCCTAGTTCAAGGACATTTATAGCTTTTTTCTTTTTATTCTTTACGTGTAAGTACTTGAGGAACTCGATGGCATAGTAGTTAACGTGCCCGCTCTGCGTCTGCTAAGGATAAGCAACTTTCGCTAAGGCCGTCATCGGATGGGTGGCCAAAATGTATCATCTCGAGTTCTTCCGTGCTTCGGAACAACAATGCTACGAACATTAATGTTACGGCGACAAATTTAGATAAGATGGTGGTAGCTAGCCAGGTGAACAAATAAGCCCCACCCCTAATCAAACTGAGTACACAAACATGTACCCCCCGTTGGTAATCGAACCCGGGACCTCTGGGTCTAAGACCGGGGTGATAACCGCTAGACCACACAGGCGGTTGGTCTGTTCAGTAGTCCGACAGAGAAGTGTATGACTTTTATCACACTTGGTAAGTGATACTTAAGATGAAAATGGAAGCGCACTTGGAATCCTCTACTACTGAGAAACTGGGGAGATATTTGAGGAGCTATCTTATCTTATCTCTAATTGAAAAACCTGACAGAAACTTGGTCACGCCCGCCTCTATGTCCTAAAAAGCATTTTTTCTTATTTTAAAAACACTATAACTTCATACAATTCATAAAAATTTAATAAACATAGGTACATACTGGTAAATAATTAACTGAGTATCAGCTTTTAATACGGGTTATTCCACATTCGTCATAGTAGAATCTCGTCACACCTATTTTAATTTAAAATTAGAACTACCGCTTTTTTTGCTAGATACTTTCGTAAACTGATTTCTGAAGTGACTACCAAAGAGAATGTTATACTCATAACATAATATCAAACAAGAGACAATGCTATGTTACCTGTGTGAATATTTTCAATGTTTAAAATACAACGCGGCCTCTGTAGACTAGATACTTTACTTAAGAATTTTTACAGTTTGTTAATTTACTGAAAACTCTTGTGCACAATCATTGTTAAGTGAAATCGTTAACCGATATGGTATAGTCGCTGTAAGACATAGCCGCGTTTTTCAAAAATAACTATGCAAATAATTTTTTTTTTCTACTTTCATATTTTTTGTAACTTTCTACCCCAAACTTTAACCCTCTTGTCTGTTACTGGATTTAACAGCGAATATAGTTAAGTAAAGACGCTATTGAAAAATGTAGGTAAGTAATTTTCAACCAGAGACTTCTCTGCACCAAAAGGAATTATCAACTCTGTGAGTTTTCCATGTTTAGTTTGTAAACATAACTGAATGCGTGGATTGAAGTAATAGGTTAACTAGATAAATAAATAAATAACGGACTTAGCGCATTTCTTTTTTCTTTTTTTTTAATATAGCCTATGTTACTCAGCGCCAATGTAGCATTCTAATGGTGAAATAATTTTTTTAAATCAGTCCAGTAGTTTTTGAGTTTTTGAGTTGAAGCCACGCCGATAAGCATTATACTGGAATCGCTCGATAGAAATAAAACCAAATACTTTTATTGAAGAGTTTTATTTAGAACAAAGTACTGGAAATTTCTGCGGCTATTTTCTTGCAGGTTTTGGATCTGTCTGGCATCACGGCATCCTTGCCCCAGCCAGCTCAAACTTTAGACGAGTCAACCGCTACATACAGTCCACTATTGACGGATCACCACCGTTTAGCCCGGCTCCTGCTCTACTTTGGCAAGATAACACCATGATAATAATAATAATAACACGATGACAAAGAGAACACCACCGCGCCCCACTATAGGAGTGTCCTCTTTACGCCCTGGAGAGAACCACACCGTACCAGCCGCTCGCACCAAAGGAGGAGTATCACCTGCTCGCCTTGTGGGAGATTACACCATACCTGTCACCGTGCAAGCCGGTAGAGCGGATTCAGCACGCTCCAACATTGTCAGACCCGAAGGAGATTGCCTTACGGCCCGCCCAGGCACTTTCTTAGCTGGCCAGATACAGCAACATGAAGAGATGATGGTACGTGTCGAAGAAATGGAGAAGAAGCGTATTGCTCGCATGCTCGAAGACGCAAATGTGGCGTCTTCTTCTGTAGTAGAGCCAAACGCAGCGCCGCGACACAAAGAAGTGCAGCAGGGAAGGTTCGATACGCGCTCAGTTAATTTTTCGAGACGACGAGCTGAGGTCGAAGCAAAGATGCAACTCGCCAAAAGAGAGTTAGAAGTCATCGAAGCAAAAGCCAGGTTGGCTCAAGCGGAACTGGAGCTTCTGAAGGTGGATTCAGATGTGGAGCAACATGATGAAGAAGAATTCCGCCAAAAACAAATCGAAACTTGGCTCGACCAGTCAAACGAAGATCGAATACCACCTCAGAAGGAGAAAAACGACATGAAAGAACTGGCTGAAGCAATAACTAAGCTTTCTTTGAAGACGTCGGAAACTTCAGTTTCAAAAAATATTATTGAAATCCCATATTTCAACGGTGCCAGCGAAGAGTGGTTAGCTTTCCGGTGGTCGTATGAAGACACGGCATCCTTGTCCCAGCCAGCTCGAACTTTAGATGAGTCAACCGCTACATACAGTCCACTATTGACGGACAGCCGCCGTTTAGCCTGGCTCCTGCTCTGCTTTGACAGAACGCGTCATAGCACTGCCGCCGTCGTTATAATACGAAGCCGCCCGCCACAGTACTTACCTATATTATTATGTCATTAACAAAGACTGCTAGTATTTTCAAAAATTGTTACATAGGTTTCAACGGGTTATAATATTCGGATGCCTAATATTCTTTTGACATATTAAACAGTAGTTATTATACAAAACACATTAACTTATAAAAAATAAAGCGCTAGTGTTTAGTTTCTCTCATTTCTTGATTAGTCTGTATACCATTCTCAGTAAAGTTTTCTTCGTATACAGTAGCGTGCTATTGAATTCTTTTCACGCATTATTTAGAAAACGTATACTATAACAAGTGTGAGCAGCGTGTGCGCTGGAGCACCGGTCGAGCGGTCGCCAGTAGGTCGGCAGGGTTACTAAGTAAAACAGAGACCCATCGCGAATTGAAAACTAACCCAAATCTCTAATAAGCCCTGCTATGACATTAGCGCGCTGATCACAAACGTGTCCCACAAACTTCACTCCTTATATTATATTTCAGAATGCAATCAAATATTGATTTCCATGTCCATTCATTATCAGATTTATCATGTTCGAGTATAATCATTTGATATTAGAGCAACGTACTTTATTGTTATTTTGTTTTTGATCTTAAATTAAAAATTAAAAATTATAAATCGTAAATCAATTACGTGTGACACAATAGTACTTCCCTAATTCTAAAATAAATAATTAAAAAGTAAAAGGAGTAGTAGCAAGCAACTCTATCATAATAACAGATACAAATCTGACGACAGCCGAAACAAATTTTGCCGAGAGACATTAAGAAAATAGATGCACTGTAATAATCTGACGTCATACGTTTTCCACTTCGACCAGTTTACTTTACATTTTACACACAAACACAAGATTTTCCTTTTATTAATTTTTAAAAGTCTGTTGCAGTTATAGTGTTCATAGCTGTCTTTATCTACTGTATGTATAGTTTTGGTAGTTAAACAATTGAAAATTGGATAATTGCAAAGAAAAATATTCGCAACATATAATTTAGTTAAAACCAGTCGCCATGCTACGTAGTACCAATGCAGTATGGGTGCAGCGGAATGAGGCCGTAGCATCGGCCGGGTCGGATCAAGTTCGCCATTAGCTAGTTAGCGACGATCGCCCAGCAATCTTTCCATTAACGGTTCCGCCTCACAATCTGCATGCGTTTGCGTTAACACGCCACGTGGCCCTATTGAGGCTCGCGGAATTAGGCGGCCGGGATCCACCTACTCCACAATAGGCTTTATTGCTTTATCCTCGAAAATAAATGGGACGTTTGCGTATGTTACAAACGGTTCCTTTGCCACAAGTTGTTCCTGTTTAGGATCTTAAATTTTCATTAGGTATCTCAAACAAGTCACGACCTTTAAGATTAGGATCTGAAGCGACAGAATTAAAAAGGATTCTATATACGAGTATACCATTAAAATGGAAACAAGCATACAATCCCTGATGGATAGTAATTACCTAGCATATAGACGCGCTACCGTCATCAAGCCAGACATATCAGTCGCGCGTTGGCATGTATAGGAATTTAATTGAACTTGAATGTAATAGATATCCAAGACCGCCCATTACCTACTTTTTGCAAACCCGTATATAGGGCGTGGACTTTGTAATTAATTGTAATTATGTGGCATCGTTTAATCCGGAAGATATTTACTGCTGGGCAAAAGCTTTCCCAGATTGTAAGAACAACTCGGACAAACGTATCCCATCGTATTCCTAATACGATGGGCGCAATTTAAGGTCGAGCAAAATGTGTTTCGGAATTTTCGATGCATAGCCCGGAGATTGTGATCACCAAACCATATTTGGCAAACGTGGTGATTAAGGCAAGACTTTAATTTAAATGATGGAAGCCTTTGTACAGTACAAAGTGGGACAGAAATTGGTACTGTCCCACTATGTAGGTATTGACCTACATAGGCTTTTCTTAGTGTGTGGAATGAAAAATGGACTTACTGCGAGGTAGGCCCAGAAAGTGAAGGCGGGGTCGACTTCAACGTGCTGTACTTTGTTCTCGCAGAGGGTCTTCCGCGGCACGGTGCCCGCGCACGCCGCCGAGCAGCGCGATAGATGCCTCGAAGCCACATACACTTTCACACCGTCCACATCCAGAGCCTAGAGCAAATACTTCAATAAAGTACACACTTTTTTAAAATAGAAATCAGATTTTTATCTATCATTTTATTTAACCTACCCCGTTAAAATAGTCTTTGCACTGATAGTCTTCTTCCACTTCTGTCGAGTTACCGACGTACAGACCGACAATGCTGAGTAACCTCTTCTCTTCGTCATTGGAAACGCGAACTTGATACGTTTCTTCCCGGTTCTTTTCGGGGACATCGTCAAACACCTGTTCACCGCCTAATATGCACATAGCATCAGTGGTATTACGGGTGCAATCGAGTTCGTAGAGCTGCGGCGCCGGGAAGAAAACCTCCTGATCTGATATCTTGGAGATGGTAGTGTTGAAGTATATGTCATTGGTCATGATTCGGGTGGCGCTGTGGTCTTTCTTGGGAGCCATGGTGTGTGAGAGCAGGCCGGACACGGTGTGCCGGTACACCAGCCGCCGCGCATCAGCTGGTGACTGGATCTGGATGTCATAGGAGTGTGTGTGCAATATCGCGTTCGTCTCGTCCACAGATAATCCGTCGGGTAGCTCGCAGACAAAGCCGCAAGACACAATGCTGCAACAATATTGAATATTAAGTAACATGAGATTTCTGCGAAATAGAAAGGCGAATAATTGATATGATTGAACAGAACGAGATAATCTGCGTCGATCCGTGAGAACTGAATAATTGGGTAATATGCCTAGTGTTTCTTTGTCTCGATTTGTTACATGTTATAACATTCTCTGTTTATAATAAATAATAATACAGTATTTTGATAGATACTTTTAAAATTAATTTGTATATACAACGTGTAACAGAAAGGTGTGGTAAAAATGAAAAGATCCAAAGTGTATCCGATCTAGATCTTGCAAGCAGAGTTAATAAGACATAAATATTAATTTTACGAGGAGCTCGATGGCGCAGTGGTTAACGCGCCCGGTCTGCGAGTGCTGAGGTTAAGCAACTTTCGCAAAAGCCGGTCATCGGATGGGTGACCAAAAATTTATCATCTCGAACTCCTCCGTGCTTCGGAAGGCACGTTAAGCCGTTGGTCCCGGCTGCATTAGCAGTCGTTAACAACCACCAATCCGCACTGGGCCCGCGTGGTGGTTCATGGCCCGTTCTTCCTGTCCATCCATAGGGAAAGCTCGTGCCCCAGCAGTGGTGACATAAATGAGCTGATGATGATGATGATTAATTTTAATTTGTTGTGCAATTTTTAATTAAATATATCTATTGTGACGTCACATCAAAATAAAGAAATCACAGCCCTAGTAGTTAAGTAACCTCTGTGTACTTACATTTATGATCACTGCTGCTTGTTTATGCGCGCCTAATGCGCATGACACATTTATAATAGCATGACAAATTGAAGTTAATATTTATGTTTAATAAAAACACATACAAGATCTAGATCGGATACATTTTGGATATTTTCATTATTACCACACCTTTCTGTTGCACGTTGTATAAAGGAATTAAAAGGACACAAGTTTTGTGATGATGAAACGCTCTAGTAATACTGTCAGCAGCGCATACTCACGTGAGATTTACGTCATAAGGATAAGGATGCAATGGCACGCAGGGGTGGTCGTTCATATGCTGGAGAGTCAGCGACTCCGGGCAGGTGATGAGCAGCTCGACCGAGGGCGGGAAGGTGATGGTGAGCCGCCCCACTGGTACTAAGAGCAGCAACAACGCAGACACACCGCCCAACGCGGAGGAGAGCGCCAGCAATAGCTAATGGCCAAATATAAAATTAACGTTTCATCTTCGTCATCAGGTCATTTTATGTCCCCACTGCTGTGGCACGAGCCTTCCCTATGAATGGATAGAGAGAACGGCCCTTAAACCACCACGCAGACCCAGTGCTTACCACCAGGGGGTCGACCGCCTAACTCTCTCGCTTTCGATCGCTTTGAAGGCGAGGCAAGGAGGAGGCGTCATCTTGTCATTTCGAAAGCAATATGAAAGCAATATCGAAAGCTATAGGCTATAGCTTTCGATATTATTCGATATTATATTTCGATACTATATTAGAAAGCGAGGCGAGGGCCTCGCCTTCAAAGCGATCGAAAGCGAGAGTGTTAGGCGGTTGGGGGGCAGGTTGTGGGTTATAAATATGGGGTATAAATGTTTATAAATTAACGTTTAATGAAGCTTATTTACTAACTGGAAAAAAATATACCTACTCAATTTATTTTCTCTTAAATTGGGTTACTATACTGGGAATGCTAACACTTTCTTTATATGTAATATCTTAGCCCAAAAAATTTACAGTGAACGAGTTTTTCACATCGGCAATTCATAACTAAAAAGTTATCTACTATCGGTTACTTGAGTGGCACTGAATCATGTTATGTTTTTTTATATAGAATATTTATTATATTTAGTAGTATATTCATATTTTTGTGTATATAAGTATGTAGTTTAATGTGTGGTTGTCTTTATGTTATATAAATATCATATTTTCTTTTTCTTTATCAGTTTGTCTATCTAACTAGCTACTTTCATACTATCCTGTCACCATGGTCTGCTGGAAGAAATCTCTTTTTAGAGATAAGCTTACCTGTACTATTGCGATCCAAAATGTTAACCATTGTAAATTTTTATTTGTGTACGAACTAATTAAATAAAAATAAATAAATAAACTAATGTTTAATCCAATTTGCAGGTTACACTACAGAGTATGCATACAATGATTTGTGCAATGTATTCACTGGTACATTTACATGAATAGTATTAACGGTTGCCTCAGCCCGTAACCTGTCGCGTGTCGTTAAGATACAATTATTTGCACGTCAGTCTTATTAACTGCTCTACGTGACACACTAATGGAGCAGTCATAAGAATAATGAAGTATACACTGTAACAAATTAATTAAAGTCATCCAATGTGTAAGTTTGAAGTTAATATAATGATACGATTTGCTCAACCAACTTGCATTGGGTCAACGTAATATTTTGACCCACTCTGTCGTCTAGTCTCACTCCCAAAGGCCACTGTGGTGAATCCACCTGTGTCAAACTCAAAACTTTCGGGTTCAATTCCCAGCGGAAACTACATATATATTCGGTTTAGTAGTAGGTAGTGCTTCTTCTAAGTTCACCTGATTAGATCATCCAATTTAAGTTTATGTGCCTATATTTTTAAGATCAAGAGTAAATTGATCTTCCACTTTCAGCCTTCGGTCTTTTACTATCATTTACATTGAAAGCCATGCGTTTCGTTGTTCAATTTTACAGTGCGTTAAGAAACTCTTTTTTGTGTCATGTACTTTTTATTCGTGAAACTGTTAGTTTATATCATTCTAAGCACTGCAGTCGTAGTTGTAGTTTTGAAGAAAAAAAATATCAAATTTTGGACATTTCCGAGAGTCCGAAAACGAAAAAATTATTTTTAAAAATAAACTAAAATATTTGGTGCTGCTATAATCATGATAAATGTCCCCATATCAACATATTATGTCGGCAATTTGTGGCAATCAACTCTCAGTGAAAAGCGAAATATGTTTTTTTTTTCCTTTCTTTCGTTTTTTTTTCGCGCAATAACATCGAAGTAGGTCGAGATATTTATCGCGGTGAATCTGTATACCCTATTCTATTTATAGTATTAAAATCATGACCTAACACTTTGTTATCCAGAAGTTGATTGAAGAAGGGATTTTTAAGTTCCATTTGACATAGATAAGCTGGTTGCGCCCTTTTATATAGAGGGTACAATTATTTTTACTCAATTTTTGTCTTGGTGTTTATATTTTAAGAAGTTTAATTATTATTTTGTTATTGTCTTTGTTTATACAACATTAAATTTGGAGCAATGTATAAACATGACCACTGATTACAAAACCGCTCTGTATATAAACAATATATATTTTAAAAGAGTACTCCTAGATCTTAATTAAAATTTCTCACAGCCTTAGAGCCACTTATTTAGTCCATTGAGTTACAAAAAGACGTGCTTGACATACTTTCTTTACATTTAAAACATAGATCTTTAAAGATAAAATTACAAAGATCTGCATTAAGAGATATTATGTTCTTTCAAAGTAGTTAATTTACTTGCGCTATCCAGTTCGATACACATAGCAATATCATATGCACCTAACTATGTAATATAATAATTAATTAAGAGAAATAATAAATTAATCCACAAAAAAATAGTAGCCTAGCACCTAAAATGCTAAGTTAGCATCTAAATAGTAGTTTAGGCGCTAACTTTGTATTTTTAGGTGCTAACTTAGTATTTTTGTGGGTTAGGTTAGGTTAGGGCAATGGCTTAATCACCACACATGCCAAATGCAACCCGGTACCTACCTTCGGGTATCGGGCCGAGCGCTTTGCCACACAACCACGGTGGCGTTATTTAATCAAGCGTTATTTAATTGTTATCGCCAGCGTTAACAAGCATGTCTTTGACTCTGACGTCACATCCGGGAGCTGTCATCAAGACATTAGTGACATTGGCACGCCATTTTATCGCGTCGACACGTTTTCGAGCGAGCGCTTGCTTCACTTGTTCCTGAGCAGACGAAGCGTAGACACGTATTATAAAGACACGTTATTATTGTTCTTTGAGACCTGGTACTCCTATATTGGTTATTGTAGAAAGTTGATTCCTACAAATAGATTATACGCCTCAGAGTTTAAAAAAATAATTAGTATTAATGATGCTTGCTTGTCTCTTATAGAAAAATGAAGAAGAAAAAGTTAGAGAAATGAAGTGTAACGTGTCTTATGAATAAATGTAAAGATGTGTTAACTAACAGTGTTTCTTTTATCATAATCGAGCGTTATTTAATCGAGCGTTATTTAGTCGCTCAACTGTTCGTAAATTCTCACCACATAATATCTTTAAGTGCTACTACCTGTTAGATTAACCGGATGAATAATTATGTGTCCTTCGGTTATTTATACCTATCGTAAAGGTAGCGGGTCCGCTCCGCTAAGTACCGTTAGCGATTTGATGTTTACTTCTTGTTTATATTTATCTACTAGCGGCCGCCCGCAGTTTCACCCGCGTGGTTCCTGTTCCCCTGGGAATATCGGGATAAAAAGTATCCTATGTGTTAATCCAGGTTATAAACTATCTGTATGCCGAATTTCATCCAAATCCATCCATCCGTTGCAGCGTGAAAAAGCAACAAATATACACACATACACGCAAACTTTCGTATTTATAATATTAGTGTGATACATAATGACTTGTCCTGACTGATTCATCATTGCCGAGCCGAAACCGCTGAAGCTAATTAGATGAAATTTGGACTGTAGGTTAATTGTGTAACACTAAGAAAGGATTTTACGGAAATCAAACCCTAAGGGGTCAAATAGGGGTTGAAAGTTAGTATGAAAGTCCGTCAGTTTTGAAGTAAAATACATAAAAATTGGTATTTGGCTTTATAAAAAGAAATTAAGAATGGCATGTCTCAGGAATTTTGTATTTTTTCTTTTAAAGGAGTTAAAAAGGGGATGAAGGTTATTTTGGACAAATTGTTATTTTTTATTCAAACGCACTTTTCTAAAGTTTATTTGAATTAAAAATATTTGACTTTGACTTTGACTTTAAGTAAGAACTATTAAAATGTATTATTTAAATCGATATTTCGATTATTTAATAAAAATAAAGAACGACGTGTTTTAGCATTTTCGTAAAACATCCCCTAAAAAGGTGAAATGGGAGTGGAAAGTATGTACAGAAATCTGTTATTTTTAAAGTTTAATTTATGAGTTTTGATATTTGGCCCGGTAAGAAAATGATGAAGTGTTTCAGGATTATCCCACCGATACTTGCCTTTATTAAGTTTGGCTTTTATTAAAAACAATCACAAGTCGTGTCGCAGAGCCGCGAGCAAAAGCTAGTTAAGCATATATAAACAACATCAAAAACAAAGTTTAAGGAAGTTATCCGTGTACATAGATACTTTAGATAAATATTTGATTGCTAAAAAGAAAAACATCATCGGCAGCCAATAAAAGTCATTCTTCTGGGCTAATGCCATCCCGTTTAGTCAAGCATAAGGAGAGACTGGGATATAACCACCCACAAAATGTAATAGAATCGATTACTATAATTTAGGTAGTAGCGCTGACGATAATAACAAATGAAAAAAACCCACCACTCAGGCAAAACAGTGCCTTCCGAAGCACAGAGGAGTACCAACGTTAAAGCAGAAACAAGCTTTAGTTACTATCTTTCTAACATATTGGTTAAAATAACAAATAATTGTAAATTATTTCAAACGTATATGGAATTCGTAAACTAAGTATTCCGCTTGTGTAATAAGGTAGGAGACGGTTTGGGTGTGACCCGCGCCATTGTGCCGCAAAGTGATGGCTGTGGCGGCTACTTCCGGCACTCGATGGCAGTGACGCACGCGCAGCCGCACGCTCATGCCAAAGCCTAAAGCCGAACGTGTGCGCCGGCGCGCCGCCGCCGCCGGTCGACTATGACAGAGCCTAATGTTAGGCGCGCTAAACACCGCAATTTAAGTTTGGAACAATGCATTTTTTTCCTTTAGTTGATGGCTTCGTGCGATTAGCACATTTAGCCAAAGTAATTTTTCTTACAAGTTAAACATATATATAAACAATATTTCCATCCTGTATGATGATGATGAATGATAATAGAAATGAGAAGTGAGAAATGATATACCCCCCAACCCCTCGAGTATCTCAGTAAAGATGTGGGGCTTACTTAGTCCTCGGGCGGACTTCTTGAGAGAATTTGAAGAAACCCGTTGCACTGTATTGTTTCATTTCATGAGTGTTGCATGCACGCTCACGAACACGTAACGGTTAATAATCCACCATTAATAATATTCGACATAACATAAATTTTAGAAAATAAACAAAACCGCGGACATGACTCTTCACTTTCCCGCCAAGAAGTGGAACAATACATTAAGAGCGAATGAAATCAATTGTTTTTTTAATCTGCTACGGGTAAGCGCTTGGCCTTTAGCTGAGATGACAAGGCCGAAGCTGGAAGCGCACTACTGTGGGATAAAGTGTTCAGTGCAATAAAAATATATTTATATAATAATAACGTATCAATCCTGGGATGTGCTCGCAGTCAGGCAATCGTTTACCTTGGCCACTATTCTAAAAAAGCACACCAGCACCAAATACGATCCCATAGTCGTCTCAAGAACAAGCGACGTAAAGGAAAAGTCTGTCCTGTGACGAGATTTGATGCTAATGAATATTTACCAATTTTATTTATTTATTACATTTATTCGTCAACTCACAAACATATTGGGATAAGATCTTTAACATGAATTTTTTTTTTGAAGCGACTTCGCCAAAAAAAACCCCCCATATTACTTATACCCTCATAAGAAAATTGCAACTAGCCTCGTGTGTTATCAAGAGGCGCTACCTTAATGTCACTGCCATTTTCTATTATATTCCATTTATAGATTTATTTACTAAATCATTAATCTATAATAACACCTCGGTGAACGAGTGGCAGAGTACTCGGCCCGATAGCCGAAGGTCACGGGTTCGATTCCCAGGTCGGACAAAATGTATTTCGGATTTTTCGATGCATAGCCCGGGTTTGTGAACACCAACCCGCATTTGGCATGCGTGGTGATTAAGCCATTACCCATCACTTGTAGCGATGACTTGATTTCAATGATGGAGGCCTTTGCCCAGCAGTGGGACAGTCATAGGCTGTTTGCTTTACTTACTTTACAAATGTATAATCTAAATTAAATCATTAATATCAAATACCTTCTTGATTCTGTATATCGCAAAAAAATAGCAGATTTTTTTTTTACCAACTCTGTACGGTTCTCACTCACATGTATGTGACCTTAGGAACTCATATTTAAAGGTTACTGATTCGAAGAATCTATACATTGCCTTTGAATAAAAATGGTGCCAAACAGGCAGGTCAAAATACTGTAGTAGGAGAATTTCTATACTCTACAACTCTATAGTCCGGTAGAAAATTCCGGTAGAAAAAGGAGCGTATAGAATTTGATATTTATCATTTATCATATTTGGATTGTATTTTGTACTATCATGTATATATCATTTCTCACCATGGGCGTACGCGGGGGGGGGGAAATGACGGGGCTGGAAATCTCGCAGAACATGTATGAACTCGCCTAATTCTAGTGCCAGTAATTTTGCAAGGTCACCGTCTAGTCTTTGGTAACCGTGTCTTCGGTAGGGAGTTACGAGCTGAGGTTGCGAGCGACTAGCATTTATTTTATTTAACATGTTATTGTTTTGAAGGAGCTAAATCAAACGTAGGTGATTAAAAAATATTCATTCAGTGTCTATATCAAAGTATAGAAATCTGTCTGATTCATATTGTTGTGATTGTGACATACATTCTGAATGAATGAATGAATGAATGATCTGACTTGACAACAACAACAGTCGCATATTTTAGTACTTTGTCAAAGCAACTAACGAAACGTAATGGGCTCTAATCAGCTTTAGTTAAGTTATAAGGAAAAGGTTCTAAAATGCTCAGCTACTTTTGTTTTTGACCGATAAAAGTAAAGCTTTTCGAACTAGTTACTTTTGACTTTACAGTTACCTAACGACCTACCTTACTTTTAACAATTGATGATGGAATATAACAGTTAAATAGATCGCTATTCACATACAATTTCTTTAATATATGGTGTTATAAGATGCTAAAAAAAATCAATAAATTAAAGTCAACTACCCTCGTCAGCTTAGATCGAAAACCGCTTAACTCCATCGGACCTTATTTTCGAGGGGGCAAAAAAAACTGTATTTTTTCTATTACTTGTTCCTAGACCTATTCACGTTTTTCTTGAATTTAAGTAAAAATGTGGTTGCGAATTTAAAACACAATTAAAACGAAACGATGCGTTCAGAAATTCCGCGTCGAACGATACCAAAAAGTCATTTTCGACCAAAAATGGAGATAAGAAGTTTTCGATCTAAGCTGACGCTATACTTGTGTGACCGAAGTTTAAAAACCAATTGTCTATAGAACTAGTTTAAGTCTATTCGGCTACCGACTTTATTCTTTCAATAGCAAAGAAATTATATAAGAGAATGCTCAGAACAAGAATTAAAGTTATTATCGTTCTGAGAGAGAATATCAAAAAGTAACAGTTAATACAATATGGACTATTGATAGATAACACCTCACTAGATCGGATATGCGTGAACTGGTTATAACCGGAAGGATATAAAAGTTAAGCATACCTATTTACATCTCTAAACGGAGATACAATTTACAATACCCAAGTCTACTAAAGAAAGTGAAAGTCTGTATCTGGTGTTTACTCATATTAATGTATACACAGTTATCTACAACGATGCATTTTCAGTTATGGCATATTACTTTCACAAAGTGCACGGCAGTAAAATCGGTAATAGCAAAGTACACACGGCGGCAGATTAACCTACCCAAAACTGTCAAATTTCTACAATCAATATTGAACTTTACATTTTGGTTATAAGGATCAATATTCATTGGAGAAATTTGACAGGTTTGGGTAGGTTGATCTGCCGCGCCGTCTGTACTAAAAAAATCTGTGGTTAAGTTAGCTATTTCAATGTGGATTACTATTTTTTAGTTATTTTTTACCTTGCGCGGATCACAACGGACGGAGTGGACCCCACAAAATGCGAAAAGGCGACCAGGTAGACCAAGACGAAGATGGCGGGACGACCTTGATGCGTTCATGAAGGAATGGCGTGATGTTGCGGGGGACCGGAAGGTGTGGAAAAAGTGTGGGGAGGCCTTTGCCCAGGAGTGGGACAGCTATGGCTGATATAATAATAATATAATAATAATTTTACCTTGTTTGTATTAGAAAAACGTATTTTAATATACCAAATGTTTCTTGCCTGTTCCATTGTATGTAATCGATACATTAATTATTAATAATTATTAATCGATGTTTATAAAACGATGGATATATTTATTTATTTAAAATCAATTGCTCTGCTGCACTTACAGGTGTTAGGTACTTTATCGCTTTTTTAAATCTGGTTAATCAGTAATATCATGTATAATTAATGAATTGAGATTTCACGAAATCCTTGGTATCGAACATTTGTATGACAAAATTGTCCGTTTGTCACCACAAGACGCTGCGCTGCTCAATACCATACAAATTCTTGGTTTCGTTAACGTGATCGAATGACAAATCAAACTTGCAATATGTACTCAGGATCGTTATCCTACAATGGTGGGTACATGTGGGTCGGTAGCAAATGGCGATCCACGACGCGCGGACGCACGGCATCGACAACAATGCAAGGTAAAGGTTATCCGCGTGTCAGTCGTTCATTGTGCCTGAATTAGATGTGACTCGCTTTAGGCCCGCCGCGGATCATCCACTGAACATTAACTACCGATTATTCCGCCAACAATAGCCTTCAGATCCCACAGGTAAATGAATACGTTAATAAACCTCACCGGATGGCCGTTCGGCCAGTGGATGCAGTTACCCAGATCGATTTTCCACCGAAATTATCATCAATGAGATAATCATGTTGCTGGTACAACGCGAAACTTCAACCAGTTTTGTGACCGGATCTGAGAGTATTGTGTTATGCTATTGTTACTGATTGCTGCCAGGTTGTGATGTCGTGTTATTAAGTAATTTCCACATTATCTCTCACTATGTCAACGTCACATACACACAAATATGTTCATCACACACAACACTAATAGTAACTAAGTGACAGTAAAGGCACTCCGCAATGTACGTCAGAAAAACACAATAGGTACTTTGGTTTAATTTAGAATCAATGGTCTAGAAGAGTTCGATGAAACAGCGACGAGCGAATTTGGACAGAGCGGTCAGAGCGGTAATGCTGGTAATAATAACTAAACAATAGTCACAGAAGTATCCTCAGAGATGGAGATGACAGGCGTCACCGTCAACATGATAACCGTCTCCTCCACGTTAATGCCTAGCTCACACATGTAGATCGTTACAGTACTCACTCTGAAGTTGCCAATCTTGTCAGCGAGCATGCCGGCGAGAGACGGCATCACTATGGAGATGACAGGCGTTACCGCCGACATGATGACCGTCTCCTCCACGTTAATGCCCAGCTCACCCATGTAGATCGTTACAGTACTCACTCTGAAATTGCCGATCTTGTCAGCGAGCATGCCGGCGAGAGGCGGCATCACTATGGAGATGACAGGCGTCACCGCCGACATGATGGCCGTCTCCTCCACGTTGATGCCCAGCTCGCGCATGTGGATCGTCAGGTACGGGTACAACACGAACAGAGCTGGAAATTTAGTCAACTTAAGCTGCTGATAAGAAAACTTTCAGAAACTAACCCTATGTTTTTAGGACTAACTAAATGTAGTAGTGTAGCAGTATTAGTATTACAGGTTTTAAAATATTGCTCAAAAAAGAATTTGAACACATTCTAAATATAATGGGGCACGGTTATTCACACGCTGTTGCTTCGGGACCGCTACATTTATCATTTTCAGCAATCTTTTACTTTTTTATTATTTGTAAACGAGTCTCCAGCTTTATAACTGTTCAATGAAAAATATCGTAGCACATTTGCTATTTAAATATGAAACAAAAAATACAACAATTAGACAAAGAAAGGTTTTCGTAGCTCGTAGCAACCTGTGCTACGATCTATTTTATTGAACCACTGACTTTGACAGCATCGTAGTTTCAGGTGTTCTGGGTGTCGCTCATGCTAGCTGTTGGTTGGTAAGCAAACAAAGTACTTGTTTGAATGCGTCTTAGTATTCCTCATCACCACAAAAACGTGATCAAATTATATTAAAAACCACGAAACTAACATTGCGTTGTAGCCTTGCGGCCGTTTTCATGTCAGTGTGTTTCTGTTAGTGCCAAATCACGAAGATATACTCGTATTTCATAAATAAAAATATAAATAAAATATAAATACTATTTATGAATGAAGCGGTCTTTTTGGAGTTTCTGAGTAACCTTAGAGTCTTACGGCTGACGTTGAAAAACTTGGAAGATACTATGCCTACGGCAATAAACACACATAAAAACACAGTAACAGTACTATAACAGTACTAACACGATAATTAAAAAGCCTTTGATTGTAACGACCTCATTTTAAGCCAATAATGTAGGTCAAAGTTGCATCTAAGGAACACCATAACGAATCAGATGGGTTTCTGAATTTGAATATATTCCTTTTTGGTGCGTTAAACCGTTTTTATCGTAACACGACAGTCGTTAACACCTAATAACTATATGTTAGCGTTATATGTTACATACTAATATAACCAGTATGAAGGTATTAACCCAGATTTGGGATAATTTTAAGCAGTGTTAGTGCAGAGTGTTATTTTATTTTAATTTATTTTAGTATATTTTATAATTAAATAATTCTATTACAAAGTTAACGTTTGTCGTTGCAAATGCTGTGTATATCTCGTCGCTGGCATAACTGGTTCGTGAGTGTGCATGAGTGTTGGCAAATGAAACAAAACAGTGCAACGTCACTTTTCAAATTCTCTCAAGAAGACCGCGTGAGGACTTAGTAAAGCCCCACATCTTTTCACTTTCTTTTCCACAATCCCACATCTGAGATACTCGAGGGTTGGGGGTATATCATTTCTCACTTCTCACTTTCACACTTCTCTTTCTATTATCATTCATCATCATCATATTGGAAGGAAATATTGTTTATTTATGTATTACTTGTAAGAAAAAATACTTTGACACTGGCTAAATATGCTAATCGCACGAAGCCATCAAATAAAGGAAAAATAAATTATACTTACTCGAGGCATGAACGAAAAATAATAATTTCAGCGGCACTAATTTCTTCAGCTTGAGATCATCTATAATCCGCTTAAAAAAGGAACGTATGTAATGCATCATGGTGGTGCTTTTATAAACTACTTTGTACGATATTTATTATTCTGTTTTTGAGGGAGGGGGTCCGAAGTCCTACGTTGGAAAATATCTGGTCACCCAACCTCCTTCATGTACAATCGTTTGTTGATTTTCTTGATTCATGGAAAATGTTAACGTTTTCTCGAATCTGAAACAATACAATGAATTATGACAATACTCGTATACCATTAGAATGAATAAACTGGGTAAGAGTAAACGTAACATTATGTAACTAGACACATACACAGTATTTAACAGATGTATAAAAATATAGCAAAACAAGCAACGAGTTAAAATAACGTCAACTTAATTACTCAAACAAATCAAAGTATTTTCTTAGTCTCCAAGCGTGCATTTAAGAAGGTGCCTCGTCTCTGCTATTTTAATAACGTTCAGTCTTCTCTCAACACATTGATTTTGACATTTGAACTATGGGCAATTAAAATATATAAAATAGGCCCCTGAGACAGGATTGTATAATATTTCAAAAAGCAGAAATGAAGCCCTCGTGGACGTGTTTTATATTTTTTCAGCCCTAGCATCAACCAAACTAAGTAAACACATAAACATGTACCCCCCGCTGGGAATCGAATCCGGGTCTTCTGGATCTAAGACCGGTGGTCTGAACCACTAAAGCACAGAGGTAGTTTAAAATAGTCCAATGATGATGAGAAACATTTCAAATTCTGCTCATTTTCAGGATATCTAAAACTATAACACAATGTTATTGTTATACCAAAATATGAGTCAAATCATATTATTATGTGTCAGCCATGCAGTCATTAGCTAATACGCTTGTGACGCAAAGGCCCTTACTGCAACGTACTTTGCGATGCGCTCTATGTTATCCTAAACTATATACAAACAATGAACGTTCGAGCCTTTAAACACTATGGTATCCTATACGAATAAACGTTTTTTTAATATATGTTTGATGTTGTTTATGAAGGCACTGACAATTATGCAAAAGCGCTCACTGTTGATTTATACAAGCAAAAGGGATGCAAATAGTGCGTGATCCACTGGACTCGAATTAGGAAGCTCGAAAAAACCTATTTATTTAAAATCAATTATATTTTATTAAAAACAATAAAACAACACCGTTTTTATAATAAATATTTCGAGTCGACGTACTATTAAATGAAAAAGATAATCATGTAAATAGATACGGTGACTTTGGGTTATTTTTTCTATCGAGGAAAGGGGTTTGAGTAATTTTGTATGGAGGGGTGGGCTTTTTTTTATTAATTCATTACCGACATAAAATATACTTCAACATAAAAATAAACGCAAAGTCGGAAAACTCATAGTTTGTGAAAAATTGCTCATATAAAATACGAAAATGTATGAAAAGAAATTTCGCTTGTCGCGCCTCAATTTTTATTTTATTTGAAAGAACTTGTCAAGACATTAAAAAATTACTATGACAACATTTCCCAGTATTGGGCAGTTTTTGAGATATCGACTCTTGTTTGCTTTCCTTAAACCTGTTTATGTGTAAATGTGGAATTCGAATTTCAGTATATTTTCATTCAGTTTTTTAGGGAATCAAGATAGTTAGAAAATAACAAAGGAGCAGGTTATGTTACAAGAGCAACATACATACTGAATAATTTATTTATTTTTAAATAAGAAATAGCTCAAAATCTGCCCATGATAGACTTACTCTGTTTAATAATTTTTTGCTTATTGGGATCTTATGAGATCTTATTGAGATCTTTAACATGAAATATTTTTTTCGAAGCGACATTGCCAAAAAAAAAACCCCCCATATTACTCATTCCCTTTTCATTGAATTTTTGAAACAATGATATTGTTGCAAATAGTCCATTATACTAACATATTTTTTTGGCGTTGTACGTTTTATACTTTTTATATAAACCATGGATAAGTGAAGCGCATTTTATTGTAGTCAGCGCCTTAACTAACTAGATTTCTGTAATTTCCTTTAGCATAGAAAGTTTAATTACAGTTGACTAATTGAAAGCTAATAAACTTGTTAGTAAGATACTGACACAAGTTTAAAATCGTAACACTTTTTATGGTCTCATATTTTGAAAAAGCTATGTTTACTAGTATGATGAAATACTACGAATATTGCGCACCCTATGCTGCGCTGGTAGCATTATACTAGGCGGAGGACTGTACATATATATTTTTTGGAGTGTTTGCTGTTTGCCTCAGGCGCCCTTTTCAGTGGATTTTTTTAAAGGCGGCCAGAAAATTTCTTTCCGTTTCCCTTTATTTCCTTTTATTTTTACTTTTTTTTATATTTTGCACATTTTTTTTTTCTAGATTATTTTGGCTCTACTAAAAATCAGCGTTGTCTGTAGCGATATTTTTATTAGCGATGAGTAGCTCGCGAGCAAGTTGTTAAAAAGAGCTAGCTCACCTATTCTAGCTCAACGTATATCTAGCTCACTCTCGTTCAATTCATATCAGTATTCATTTTAGCTCAGTGTTTCATTGGAATATGTCGAAATCGAGCGTCTCAATAAACAAAGAAAGACATATGCGTTTCGAATGACGCGTATGAGCGATAGAAAGAGATGTACATACACAAACACTGCAGTGCCTATTGTACTCTAGCTACTAGCCCTATGTACGTATGCATTCAAATTTTATTTATATTGCTATCGTAGTAAGGTGCTCCACAGTTCCCATTACTAATTATATTTATTTTGGTTGACAGTCCTAAGCCTGTAAAAGTATGAAAGAAAATCGTGGCTAATTCGATTAGTCAATATAAACATTATTTTAAAAACAGTTCAAATTCATTAAGTTAGTGTTAAAAATAAACAACTAATTGTGACTAATAAATACACTTTCAAAAAGCTAAATTAAACTAGGAATTAGGTATTAACTACCAATTAATCATTCTGTGGTATTAATCCGTCTGTAATTCTGTACGAGTATAACTCAAAAGTGTCAGTCGAGAGAGTCTGATCTGTACACATTTAAACGACTCAAGAGCCTTCTGTCTTCATGAACTACACTGAGCTAAATGAGCTACTGAGCTAGAAGAGATATATAGCTCTTGACTGGGTAAAGAGCTATATAGCTCTTGTCTCTTCAAAGATCTAAATTTCTCATCAAGACTAATTTGTATGCTGTTGCATCATGCTGAGTAGAGGAGTCCATTTTGACGATCACACTACAGCACTTTTAAGTTGGTTTTTTATTTGTTTTATTTTTTTCTGATATTAGTGTCTTATTTACTGTATTTTATAAATTGTATTCGTGTTGCAGTGTGTTATTGTTAAATAAACTTTTCGTTCATTCATTAATTGAAAATGGTTCTTCAATCCGTATGATTGAAATACCGTCAGAGGGAATAGGTTCACGCAAGTGTTTCCCCTTTATCTACTAGATTCTCCGAGGGACTTGGGTCAGATCAGTAGCGGAACAACCCTAGCTTCTAAAGGTTCGAACCTGAATTGTGACGTACGTACGTGCTTTTTTTCCTTTTTTAGGGTTCCGTAGTCAACATGGAACCCTTATAGTTTCGCCATGTCTGTCTGTCTGTCTGTCTGTTTGTCCGTCCCTAGCCTAGCTCATAAACTCTTAGTACTAGAAAGCTGTAATTTGGCATGGATATACATATTAATCTCGCCTACAAAGTGGTGAAGTAAAATTTTGAAAAATATTTTTTTTTAGGTTGCTTCCCCTGCACACGTGAAGTGGGGATGTTTTTTTTCTTGTCTACTTCATGTGTCGTTGGATAGCAATTTCAAAAATATTACAGGTTTGTGAAAACAGTTTGTTGATTCAGGCATCCGTTTGTGGACTATTAAGCTTTAAAGTGCAAAATTTTGTTAGAGTCAAGTGTCCTTTACGAGTAACAGTCGACCAACTTATAAAATGTACTTGGCGCAGTACAAATTCTTCATTGGGAACTACTTAAATAACGTTATAAGGTGTGTGAAACCGGTAGTATCTACATTTAAGTATATGAGCCATCGTTATATAAATATTCATAAAAGCCCTCTTCTCAGAGTCCGCATTATTGAGATGGGCTACGGAACCCTACACTGCACGTGGCCCGACACGCACTTGGCCGGTTTTTTGTACCTATTACCTAGTTGTTGCATGTATTCATGTTAGTTTTTTTGTTACTTGTGTTGGTACATACTTTTTAAAAGTTATAATAAATACTTTTGTACTAACTTAATAATGATGTTTGTTTGACTATATTTAGTTCATTTATTTACTGTGCGTCATGTGTTATGTATGTCTATAAATAAATGTTTTTTCTTTGAGTGTGTTATAACATAGTGTAGTAACTATTAACTAATCTGTGATAGTGTAATACACTATGTAATAACGTAAATGTAAATACGTGCTATGTAATTATGGACAAAGAAAAAATATCCATTTTGTGTTGAAAATTTATTATCCACACATCTTCTTAAAGACTGGTTTAATTCACTATATATGTCTGATGTTTTTATCTAATAAACATTGTGTGCGCATGGTAGCCAAAGATAATAATTGCAAACAACGTCTTTATTTGTAAAGACCGACCTACAACATTTTTGTGCATGAAAAGGCAAAATATCCGCTATAGGAACTGAATTCGTATTGTTCTAAAATTACTGACCATCTTCCTCCAAAATGAATTGCAAATTTATCGTAGAATTGGCCCGAAATATTTTAATAGTTAAAAAAAGATTTTTTACAACCCGCGCATCGTTTTACTTCCTAGTTTTAAGTACCACTATGGTTAAGCCACTCTGGTGTCAGGCCCAGGGGTCTCGGATTCGATTCTCTGCTACCATTACGCGTGCCTTACTTACCTGGCCAGGATGAAATATATTAAGTTCCGTGGTCACTTCAGTCAGTAATCGTATTACTTTTGATGTGAAAAGACAGTAATAGCGATTATAGATCAGATAAAATTGATAATAGCAAGTAATTGCCTGCTATTAAAAGTAGGTACAGTTTAAGAGACACAATTGCGATATGATCGCTTATATTTAATAAAAAAGTACAATTACTTTACGAATTTTGAAACCAACCGTAATGTAGTTTAATTTCTAACCGTTTTATTATAATACTAGCTGTGCCCTGCGGTTTCACCCGCGTTAATTAGCGACTGTTCCACACCTATTAGTCATAGCGTGATGTAATATAGCCTATAGCCTTCCTCAATAAATGGACTATTTAACACAAAAAGAATTTTTCAATTCGAACCAGTAGTTCCTGAGATTAGCGCGTTCAAACAAACAAACAAACAAACAAACAAACAAACTCTTCAGCTTTATAATATTATAGTATAGATACACAATAAATAATAACATTGTCAGATGGAATTTTATTTGATACTCCTTTAAAAACAGAAATGCCCATCTTACCTTCTTTTATATATCTATCTATTCTTATCTTTACAAACATTTGGTAAAATCAAACGTTCCCACATGAAATCTGTACCTACACAGCATGCTCTTGTTGTACAAAAAAATGACATAAAAAGTTGTACGCCATTGTGCGAGTTTTATTCATCGTTCGATTACAACTTCGGCAAAATTGTAAGTCACTTCGCTGGTCACCGGGAGGCGCTGCTTCAATGCCATACGAATTCTCGTTTTCGGTAACGTCATCGAATAGTGAATGAAACTCACACTAACGACTACCTATATGCGCAATTACGTGTTGACTTGTTGGTTTGGTTGGTAACTATTTTAATATGATATTGATCCTTGGTGGCTACATTTTATATAATATACTACTAGCTGCCCGCTCGCAACTTAGTCCGCTTGAGTGAAAACCTGTATTATACTCGTAGCGCTACCTACCGGGTGTAAATCTAAAACATCTAGAGATCTACTCAAACACACAGAAAAAATACAGAATTATTGGTGTTTGTTTTAATATTGAAATGCTCAAGCAGGGTTTATTTAAGGACAATATAACAAGCTCTAAAATCTCGTAAAACCAAACAGATCAAAAAAGTAATATGACTTATGACTTTTATAAAAGTATATGAGTATAATGATGAAAAAATATAAATAACACTATAATTTTTAATCAAATTATTATTTTTAAGCTAATCATACATAGGTAAATGCTTCACAATAGCTACATACATAACATTTAGAATGCGTTATATACCTATCTTCAATCATTGTTTTGGCATTCACAATGGTTTCACGTCGGACTACGTATGTAAGAACAATATCAAGCGCCTACTGAATTGTAGGTATCTAATTTACGCTTAGTTTATAAAATAATGAATTATAAACCCTACCTCAACCTAGGTGAATGCGTAAGATTGAACCAATTCGTATTTTGATGACACCAGTTTAATGTACATTAAGAAGAAAACAAAAAATTTAAGGCACTTTTTTAACTTTTTTACAGTAGTCAGGACAAATTGAATTTGTAAATTGGTGTTTGCTGCAATAAAAACATTTTTCATTTTCATTTTCATTTTCACTTTGTTATAATATAGAAAAAGGTGTCGGATAGAACAAACATCAAAATACCAAAGAAAGAAAATGATAGTCTTTAACACAAAAAAAATCGTTTTCTGATTTTCTTTAGAAATATTATGTTACTGTTGTTTATATGTTTTATTCAATAGCGTAAGCCCAACTACTATTGTGTAAATGTTATCGATATTGTTCAATTCTTTTATTACTTCCTGTCACATATTTTCATGTTGATATTTTATACTTTTCCTTCTTCGTTCTTTCCTACTCGGAATCTTAAAGAGATAAATTGTACAGGACCAGCAGCTCTTTTAGCTAAAAAATCCTTCAGGGGGACATTCCAGTGAGTCTTACTTTGATTATTTCTCATCAGGTAGGTATCTAATTAATACACAATGTACAAATAATTTACAGTTGTTCCTTATACTTGACAAGATATTCATACATATCTCATGTAAGTATCTTATCAAAAATAAGTATAATATTTATTTTGACTACAAAATGAAGAGCTCCTTTTACCAAAGGCTAGATTTAACCTAACTAATAGACGACAATTTTCCTAAAGACTATTTTCAGACTTATCTCGTTTGCTATGTTCGTCAGGTAGCACGAGCCGTAAACATACGATAAACGTATAGGTAAACCATAAAATCACCGTATCACTCACCGTGGTCGCAAATTAAAAAGAGCCTTATCATAGAACACTGCAAAATGTTATCGTCAAAATCCAAAGAAAGCGGCACTTGAAACAGTTATTTATTACGAATGGAACAAACGACTCGTGTCCGATTCGTATTTTGTTAAGACGCACTTGTTTATTATTGTGCGGGATTTCGCGGGATTTGTTCGCGTGAGTTTTTGATACGGAGATTGCAAGCTGCAGCGCGGCGGCGGACGGAGACGGTGCGTGCGCGGCCGCGAGTATGAAAGTTTTGCGCGACACTGGCGCAGGCGCAACCCTATGCGTCCCCGGCCAAACGCAAACACCATTCATGCGACGACGGCCAAAGCAAAGTATATCGGCTCACAGCTACTCTTCTATGCAGTGAAAGGTATACGGGGTCGACGGATTTCTATGCAGACCGCGCGAGCAACGACCCACCGGCTGCCGCCTCTGCTCCTCCTTAAGAACCGCGCTCGGTGAAGTTATTAATTAACTTATTACTTACACATCATTATGTAGAACTAGAAAATATAGTTTTTTTTTACAGTATATACCGTACTTATATAAAACTTTTATTAGTAATTTCTATTTTATTATGTGTTTCAGTGAAGATAAATCTCTAAGATTTCCTTTCTATTAAACCATATTCAAAACTCAATAGAATCAATTCTAAAATATTTTTACTTTATTGTTATAATTGCATAGAGTCGTTTTAAGCTTCGTCTAACGGCCTATCAAAAAATATGTCAATAGGTACTTTGTGCCGCACAGAGACACAATTTAGTAGACACAGTCGAGTACCTACCTATATATTTCAAAGTATGCTTTTAGCACGTAAATTGCCTACCGGCCAGTACACCCCTTCAGAAAGTGCGTGTGCGCATGTGTGTGCGAAATAAGCGACTTCTACCAGCTCAGCTCCATCCGCACGACAGTCGTGTCGTGGCTACGCCGACAACGTCAGCTCGACAAGAAAGTTCGAAATATCAACATCCATCCCTCCTCAGCTCCTTAATCCTCCAGCTCCCGTCGCTGTGTCGGCTTTGCCTTCCCGGCAGCCGATACACAGATATTTGTTCGCCAACGACGCCGCGCCGCCGCCGTTCGGTTTGCTATTCTTTTTTATCAATAAGCCGTGCCCAGGCTTTGAGGTTCAGTTCCACATACCCTGGGGAGGCCCCAGGTTATGTGGAACTAAACCACTCCTTTCCCTGCCCAGCTCAACGAAGACCGACTCACTAAGAAACTAATCTTAACCGCCTCTGTGGTCTAGTGGCTAAGACCACCGGTTTAGACCCAGAGGTCCCGGGTTCGATTCCCAGCGGTGTACTCGGTTTGGTTGGTGGTAGGGCTTGTTTATCCGCCTGGCTAGCTACCACCATCTTACCTAAATATGTCGCCATAACATCAATGTTTGTAGCATTGTTGTGTTCCGGCAGCTAGAGATAAGATAGCCAGTGCCTCACTAGTTGAGGATCCCGGGTGAAGTGCGCTTCCATCATTGGCCTTATCATTACTTAACGTCAGGTGAGATCAAGGCACTGTGCTCGCCCGTTAATATTTAAAAACAAACTATGTAATTTCATTCTAGTATCACCATTCTTTGTCTGCCGCGGGGATGGCTCGGGACCACGAACTACTCCCGACAACTTGAGTTTGCTCTACCTACATTACCAACACGTGTGATAAGTGAGATCTTCGGTATTCGCCTGCAATAAAGTTTTAACGATCATTAACTTAACACTAACATTAAGAGTAATTACTTAAGGGATTATTACAATGTATGATGTATTTAAGTATACTAGATTGCGGCACAGTTGCATGCGCGTTTTAATTAAATTTAAATCGCGTTAATATTAGGTTCCCTACCTCAGAGTGTTATTTTTAATTGTTATGCATTTTTTAATTAGGTACGTCTAGGACATCATTGTCGTCTAGGACTCATGTAAATACTATATATTCGAATAACTAAAATCGTGAAGTTTATCAAGATAAAAGTAGGACATGATAAACGTAATATATCTGGCCTTCCACCACAGATGTGTAGGTAGGTAGTCGTGTACACGACGTAACAATAATCAAAATAATTGCAACCAATACGTATCATCATTAAATGAGACTTCATTATTGTCATTAAAAGTTATCTAATGTTAGAGTTACTGCCGCACTCAGAGCACAAAATTTGTTTGTGCTCAGAGGCTCCTATTTTTATTGAGAATGATTTTAGTTTGTAATGATCGCGCCAAACTTCTAGTCCCCTCTGAAGTTGCTTCGCGCAGCTGTACACAGTCAGGCCCTACCGCTCGTCCCCGCCTTCGCCCTACTAACGCCTATTTTTTACTACTGCGACGCGAATCGCGCCAACTTCAGAGGGGACTAGAAGTTTTGGCGCTGGTGATACCAAAAAATTTTGATTATATCTCGTACTTTCCTTGTCCACTTGAAGATAATTCGCTCTTATTCATGTACCTATGTCATGTCCATACACTTTTATTTTTTACGTGTGTGGTCTATTATAGTGGTTATATAAGGCCACCGCCTCCGGTCTAAGAGGTCCCGGGTTCGATTACCAGCGTCGTTTATACAATTAGTATTCGTTTTGTCTAAGCAATTATTATTATGTAAGTGTATATAAATATTTAAGAAAGTTTATTTCAGTTAGTACAAGAGGTACACATTAATTCTACATCTATTTGTTTGTTGTTTCCTTTTTCCTACTGGAAAATATTTCAGATTGAAATAAGCAGCGCCCTTATACAACTTCATTTTTATTCAACTTTTCAACTTTTTATTTAATAAAAAAAACATAAAGTGTTAGAAATTGACAGTCTCCTAGCTATTCAATGAACAGCACAATATGTGGTCGCGTAGAGGCAACCAGTTGAATCGCAGTTGTTCGTAATATGCGTACAAAGGATCAATCAGGAAGTAATCGCGAAATGCATACGTACGTACCTAGTTGTTTTTATAAGAATAAGCACCTACCTACATCAAACGAACATGGAAGAACTTATCGTAGGAATGTATGTTGGTACTTTTTACCTCCATGCTTGTTAGATGACCTAGGGCAGTGGCACAGTATTCGACAAAAACCATCTAGTGATGTTGATCCGTCTGACTGAATGCACCCGTGTCTAATCTTCCTCTCCTCACCTACAAAAGATTTGCCTACCTACATGTCAAAAGCACTTACTGCCTTGTGAGAGTTTTCACTATTCAATCATGTAGAGTACCTAAACCAGAGTATTGGTGCCTACTGCGAGTATTATGTGACATTAGATCATTATCGATATTTTTGAAAAGTTGTATGGCTCAAAGAGGCGCTATGCAACATATCTCGTAATCGAATGATTTAAAAATAATCGCAGTCAGAGTGGGTACCTTACCTATGGTATTACCTACAACCCGACAGTTTCCGGTTTGATTACATTACCATTTTCCTGCCTGCTATTTAGTACCGGTGTTCTTATGATCTGGTGAACTTGAAATATTCTCCTCAAGGAACTATTATGGCCATCATCCAATTAAAGAAGAGTGCGCTGTGACGACACTTCCTCCGCGCTCCCTAGCGGAGGCCCGTGGTAATCAGGCGACCGGCGATTTATGACTATAGTAGAATACTTTATACAGAGTATTCCGTAAATAGGTATCTAGTCCGTTAAGCTTACCTAAGGGAAATACTGAGTACTGACCGAGCCACTACTAAGTAACAGCAAGAAAAATATCCTAATAAATTCCGATTTATATTTAGTCCAAGAGATTGTTTTACAAATAAGACCGCGGAACAGTAACTTTGTGTTTTAAGTAATTTTTTAAATGTATTTTTGTATGGTGTGCAATAAAAGTATTACATTTA
Source organism: Eudonia mercurella (assembly GCA_963082485.1). Taxonomy (NCBI): domain Eukaryota; kingdom Metazoa; phylum Arthropoda; class Insecta; order Lepidoptera; family Crambidae; genus Eudonia; species Eudonia mercurella. The sequence continues at coordinate 8,242,943 of OY720023.1, read as the reverse complement.
CATTTACCACAGTACCTAAGCACTGAACCGCTTGAAGACGCCTGGGATCATATTCCTAGGTCAGCACATGCTGAACCATTTCCAATTGTTTTATGTTTCAAATATATTTCAATGTATGTAATTTATGTTAAAGAGAAGCAATGTTTTACTTACTTATGTAGAGCCATATTTTTAAAACAGTGGAAAACTCGTCGCCTGGTTCCATTGCGCCCTGGGAGGAGTGGAGTTCTCCCCTTCTCGACAAGCTTATTAGACCTTATTTAAGAATACACACATCTCGTAATTATTGAGCAAATAAACAGCCATACGATAATAAAATATATAATATATGAATCCGTCCTTTTGCGAATCCGACCAAGAGCGAATAAATGAATATATGTATTTTAATTCATCATTCCAAGTACAAGTTAATCTCTTATTCTAATAACAATACACAATTTTCTATTTTTTCAACATTAAATCTTATGAGATTAACGTTGGCAGCTGTGGTAGTATAAACTGTGTCACTGCTGCCAGCGCCTTCCATCCTGTATGATTCAACAACAACAATTTACAAACTAACTAACTAAGTACATAACTGAAAAAAAACCGATTTGAAACAAATTAAAGTGTTAAAAAATAATATTTAAATGTATACAATATAAAGTAGATTTTAAAAAAGCTAAAAATACTACTTATTGTGCTGTGTTAAGTTGTTGTTGTGTTTTCTTCAAAGTCTTTTTTCTCCTTCTTTTATATAAAAAAAAGCTAGTTAAAATTAGTAAATAGCCTACAACTGTCTCACTACTGACTATGCTACTGGACAAAAGCCGCAATCTTTGAAATCGTGTTAGTACTACAATTGCTGGGTAATGGCTTAATCACCACGCTCACCAAATGCGAATTGACAAACCCGGGTTATGCATCGAAAAATCCGAAACACACTTTGGCCGACCTTGGGATATTGAACACGGGACCTTCGGGTACCGGGTCACTTTACCACTCGGCCACCGAGGCGTTGTGTGGTGCAGTTAGCGTCAAAGCGACGCGATATTGTGACCGTTCAAACCTAGCTTATGACGTATGTGATCTTCTACATGTAAAAAAAACAAAAATATATATGTTAACAAATTTACATCAGGTCAATGTCATACAGTACCACTACAGTACTCTTGTAAAAGTCAAAAATTGTTTAAGAAAAACAAAATCAAACTATAGTGAATAATACTAAAAATAAGATAAGTATGCAAGAGCAGACCCTGCCTCCACAGGCGGCACCCGTTCACGAGTATGACATATAAAACATTTGACAAAAATCAACCTAAAACCAGAGGACATTAAAGTTGCGTAAATTATGGTGCGAACTAATTACAATATATTTAACTTCAAAATTGTTGGAATATACAAGTAAGTATTTATCACACTAATATAATAAATGCGAAAGTTTATGTGTGTATGTGTGTATATTTGTTGCTTCTTCACGCTGCAACGGATGGATGGATTTAGATGAAATTCGCCATACAGATAGTTCATAACCTGGATTAACACATAGGATAGTTTTTATTTTGATATTACCACGGGAATGAATGAATAACTGTCAAAGTGGTAAAGTCCGCCGGGTCCACTAGTTAATTATAAACTCATTTAATTATCATTATCAGAAGGTAATTGAGATAGATCAGTCCTTGATGTAACTTTAAATGCTAAGTAAAAATATCCTAATACCCTTGAAACTATTGATGTTACCTATGTAGGTAGGTAGGTATCAGAACTTGTAGGTACAGTTAGCAAGAAAAGTTGCTAAACACTTACCACCTTATTCATAAAAACTATATAAGAACATTGAGTTATAATGTACTACGTACTAGAGAAGACGTCACAACTAGATTGTTTACAACACGCGTTAGGGCCAGCTCGCTCCAACTATATTAGTCTGTGGCAGGCGCTAGACGCAACAATACGTGTGCATTCTGTGTTCTATTTTATTAAAATATGCCTTCATGTGTGCTAAGATACTGTTTAAACAACTCAGGAAATACAAATAAAACCAAAGGAATCACTTTTCACCTGTAAGTACGCACTAAATTATCGATTTAACATGCATTTGACTAATTATTTTATCAAATCGCCGAGACATGAAGCGGCGGCCATGTTTAGGTAAAATGCATAGAGTAACAATATTTCTGTTTTGTGCAGAAGTGACAGTTTTAACGCTTTATGTGAAATAATTTGGGTTGGGATTATGGTGGCAGTTTGATTGGGGATTTCGTTAGAATTATTATATCCAAAATATTGTTTTATTATTAAACTTGACTGTTTTTATGAGATCATTAGATACCTCTTATTTACCTCCGGGGTATCACAGGATTCACCCGGCGTGGAAAATAACCTTATTTTTTAGCTCCGACGCACCGTTTCTGAGATATATATATTTGTATTTTTATCGTTATTTTATATATTTTATATAGCTCCATAGTAAATTAGTCAAAGTTTTAGTCCTAGCTCCATACAAAAACATAGGTATCGTGTTAAATATTTACGTATTATTATTATTTCAATTTCTAGTTTTCCTCGGCCGGGCCATGAAAAAAGGGAGTCATGGATTAAATTTGTACAGAAGAATCGCAGCGAAGAAACGTGGCTTCCTTCGAACTATTCACGAATATGTTCTGTGCATTTCAAAGAAGAGCATAAATATACCACAAAGACAGGACGAACATTCCTGAAAAAATCTGCAGTACCTTATGATAATGTAAAAATAATTCTGATGTTGATTTTTTGGCAAACGCAGTATTTTTAAAGTGCCAACTTTATTGATATTAGCATATTAGCACCACCCCTTCACACTTAATGGTCTCCCACGGGAGAGGCCTACGTTCAGTTGTGGATTGTTATGGGATGATGATGATGATGATATAAATAGTTTAATGATAGTTTGTGGTCATTATAAAGTTAGTAGATACATATTTCACTATATTTATTTTTTTCCAGACAACAAAGTCGGGTGAAGTGGAAGTATTAGAACCATTATCCGAAGAAGTAAGCAGTTCAGAATCAATTTTCGATACTCCTAAAAAAATTTTACTGAAAAAAAAATTACGCAAGGAATCTGCCGCTAAAAATAAACTTTCTGAAAAGTTCAAGAAAATACAACGACAAAACCTTTACCTCAAGAAAAAATGTGCCTCTTATAAAGCAATAATACAAAATTTGAAACAAAGATTTAGCCTCGATTTAAATGCTGCTAATGATTTAATGGTTAAAGCGGAAGTTGTAGAGTTGCAAAAGTCTTTAACCTCTGGCGCGATTAGGCACGACGTAGGTGCCTAACTTTTTGAGACCGGACGCGATTAAGCACTATTGTGGTGCCTAACGGCATATGTTTATCTATGGCGTGTTTGTGAATTTATTTTGTATCTGTATTCGGTCATGAGTATTGTAAAAGTTATCCTCTGTCGAATAGCATAATAATCATAATGCTTTGCCAAATAAAATTACCGGAAAAAAATAAAACAAAATTTGCTGTGTTGGTCAACTTGTGTGAGACGCCATTACTAATTTCGCTGCTTGACGTGTTCTGTGTTTTAGTGATAAATATGAGTTCCCTTCGTAAACGGTAAGTGAATTGTATATCAATCTATTGGAAATTTAACGTAGAATGTGTTTTAGTTATTAGTTTGAGTCGTTTCGAGATTTTTGTCCAGTGAAAATGTCTGCAACTTTTTGGTTGCGGTTTTGCCATGTCGTGAGTAATTGCGTCATGTCTTTGAAAACAATATTTATTTTACACATTGTGTGTTCAGATATAGATAAGTTTGTTGTAAATTTATCCACGAATCAGAATGTAGAATCAGTTTTGTGATATATAATAAGAATGTAACACAATTGTATTTTCAATGAAACGAGGTCCCAAAAGTCATTACAATACGGTACAATCGGACGAAAAGGTGTTACTAAAGTGTTATGATAAAAATTTATTGGATAGTTATTTGGTATAAGATAAAGTCAGTATGTGTGTGTAAAAAGTAAAAAACAATTTGTGCACAATGTTTTTTTTCTATTTACGTAATTTTTTTTTTATTTATTTATTTATTAATTTTTTTATTATGTTTTTTTTTAGATCACGGTCGAGATCTGTAACTCCGGTAGCCATTGAGGCTCCCCGGCCGATCCTAGCAGCTCGGCGGCAGCTAATTTTAGCTGCCGCCCAAAACGTCCAGTTTAGGGATGTAGTTGAGGAGCCGGCGCCAATTTTGTGGGTGCCACCGCAACCACCACCACCACCACGGTGAGTTTATATCACCGTGTGTTTCGCACGCTGATCTTTGAATTGGTTTGCATTGCATTTGTTTTTATTGTTTGTTTTAGGACGCGTCGTCTCGTCTCGCCATCTCTGCCGCCTCCACCCCTTCCGTTGACTGCTTTCAGCGTGAAACGCGCAGCCTCTGGGACTTTGTGCACCGACAAGGCCGTCGAAATCACGAAGACCCCCAGAGGTTCTATCAAGCGTAAACGCGTGCTGGAACAGTCCATCCAGTAAGTATTTAGTACTAGATGCGCTCACGCTCTTTTTTTTACGCAAAGAAATGCTATTACGCATTCCCCTGGAACTGAAGCGAGCACGGGAGATATGTGGGACTCGGCGGATTGAGATGGGACTCTACCGCAGCCGCGCCTCGATGTAGCGGACGCCTTGTCAGGCGCTCACTTACTCGACTCCACGGTCGAGTTGAGGGGGGCCCGGATCATGGGAACCCCCCTCAATCCTTCTTGCGAGCCCTTGTGTGAACGTAGGGCTCTCCATGCCCGCGGGTTCGCTGCAGACGGGACCGGAGCTGGGCCAGAACCACGCCTCCGAATTCTTTCCACTCTCCTGTAATCCTGTCAGGATCATTATGTTCACAGTTGTACCCCTGTACTAATATTGTTTTTTTTCAGTGTCTCTGCATTGGAGCTATCCGAAGCAGTAGACATGGATGAAGAAGAGGTGGATGCAGTGTTCGAGACCGCGGGAGGCGTCGACCACGTCCGTCGGTGGGTGGGTGAGTTGCCGTCGCCAGGTCATCTCTCAGGCATATCCCCAATACACAGCGCTCCGGTTTTGGAAGCAGGATGTGATGAGGTAGGTACCATTAGTCATCAGGATCCACAACCTGGTACTAGTGGTGTCCAGGGACCGTCACATAGTGTTGCCGAATACCTGGATGCCGTCCCATCACCATCGGGTACGGTGTCGGTGGCGTCTAGAAGGCACGCTGTGCCATTGGTACCCTATGGCAGTGAGTACGACTCTGATTATGACGATGTCTATAATTCGGAGTCTGTGCCCGGTGCATTAGGTGGTATGGCTAGAGTTATCCCGGACGACGACGAATTAGAAGAACCTGTTCGTGAATTATTACATATGGTGGAGAATGCATTGGATGACGCCATTGAAAACTTGGTAAACATATCTACTGATTTCCACTGGCAAGCAGACTTTGATACCTTCAGGAGTGTACCCGAAACTTTTTCGGGTCCTACGCCTGGGCCTATCAAAGACTACGATACGCCTTATGAAGTTTTTACTGATATCTGGTGTAAGGACTTCATGGAGCATATAGTCAGGGAAACCAATAGATATGCGCAGCAAGTGATCGATGCTAAAAAAGCAGACGGTACATTGAAATCTACATCTCGCCTACACTTGTGGAGACCCACTGACGTAGACGAGATGTATGTATTATTTGCTATTTTTATATTTATGGGTTTAGATCCACGCACAACTCAATATGATTACTGGAGAGGCATCCGCTACCTGGAAATGCCCAAGTTCAGGTCGTTGATGCAATATAACCGCTACATATTGCTAAGCAAATTTCTACACTTCACGGACAATGCTGATGTGAGTCCGCATTTGCCGTCAATTGGAGGAGTCACGCTTTCAGCAAAGTTGCGGAAAGTAGCGCCAGTTCTCGCACATTTGAATCATTCTTTCGAGTCATTGTATAATTTAGATACAGATATTGCCATCGATGAGTCTTTGACCTTATTCAAGGGTCGCTTGTCCTGGATCCAGGCTATTAGGTCTAAGGCTGCTCGATTTGGTATTAAATCTTTCGAACTTTGCGAGTCGAGAACTGGCTATATGTACAGATTCGATATTTATACCGGGAAGAATTCTAACCGCGGTGACATCGAGGCCCCTAGTGCTGCCTTAGCTGGCAAGAGCGCCCAAGTGGTGCTCGATTTATTGAAAGGTCTCGAACGGAGGGGGCACTGTCTTACGATGGATAATTACTATAATTGTCCAGCGTTGGCACGGTACCTCAAGAGTTTGGGATTTGATTGTCTTGGAACATTGCGGGTTAATCGCAAGCACGTACCAGTGGAGATCGCAAAGGCTCCGAAGAACGTGCGTAAGGGTGAAATCATAGCTCGTCATTCTGGAGACATTTCATGCATTTCATGGAAGGACTCCAAAATGGTGAATATGATTTCAACATACCACGTCAACGAAACCTACGTTGGTCGAAAGGCAGGACGCGAGCTGGTCAAACCACTCGTTGTGAAAGATTACAATCAAACCATGGGGGGTGTTGATCTCAAAGATCAAAAACTCTCCATGTTTTTGATGGAGAGAAAGAGATGTTTGAAATGGTATATGAAGATTTTTAAAAGGTTGCTGAACGTCAGTGTTCACAATTCATGGGTTATGTTGGTGTCTTCATTGAAGCGTCGTGATATCCGTTCGTTAACGCATCGTGCATTTCGCGAAAGTCTCGCAAATTCTCTTGTGGAGAAGCATGGCCACTGCACTCGTCCACAAGCAAATTTGACGATTGTTCACCAAAGCACGAGGCTCAGGATGGATATCAGGCATACTCCTCAATTCAACACACAAACACAACGCATGTATTGTCACATCTGTCGTCGGAATGGTACAAGGAAGGCTACACATTTGAAATGCGTGGAGTGCGACCAGTCATTGTGCTTCGGTGATTGTTGGGTTGCTTGGCACACAGCCCTAGAACTTCCAGGCCACGATGTACAGGTTCGGAAAGCTGCGCGTCGTCGATAATGTGGTGCCTAGTTGTACCATTTTTGGATGTGTGATTTTTATGTTTGCGAGATCTAAATGGATGGTTCCTTTGTTGTGTTTGTTGTTATCCCAATTGTCTTTGACAATCAGTCTTTCAATGATAGGACAATTGTCCACTAATATGCTGTAATGTAACATCCAGATATAGTTACATTATGGCATCAGGCGGTACTAGGAAGAATTCTTGAGGGGTGCTTAGGTACTTGGCAAATTTTTTAATTTTTTTTTTTGACAGACTCGTAATAACATCTACACAGTTCATATTCAGTTGTTCGTAATCGTTTAATAAATATAAAAACTGCCTTTGTGCCTGTTGCCGGTCATACATAGCATTCTATTCCCGACGTATCAGTATTGTAGTTTGATGAACAGGACTTCTAATCGTGTCTTATTATGTATATGTATATATCAAATGTTATATTATTTTTTGTGTTATTGTGTTTGTCTGTACGTATAAAGGTGTATATTAGATTGTTTCTTATTAGTCAAACCATTGTTTGCCGTATTGCAGTATGTACAAAACTGCAGGATAATAATGTCATAAAGTACCTACTTAAAAATATGTATTATGTTATGATCATCTCTAGTTATTGAGTTTGTCTGTACGTATAAAGCTGTATATCAGATTGTTTCTTATTTGTCATACTATTGTTTGCCGTATTGCAGTATGTACAAAACTGCAGGATAATCTATACTAATATTATAAAGCTGAAGAGTTTGTTTGTTTGTTTGTTTGTTTGTTTGTTTGAACGCGCTAATCTCAGGAACTACTGGTTCGAATTGAAAAATTCTTTTTGTGTTGAATAGTCCATTTATTGAGGAAGGCTATAGGCTATATTACATCACGCTATGACTAATAGGTGTGGAACAGTCGCTAATTAACGCGGGTGAAACCGCAGGGCACAGCTAGTAATGTCATAAAGTACCTACTTGAAAACATGTATTAAGTTATGATCACCTCTAGTTATTGAGTTTGTACATATAAAGCTGTATATCAGATTGTTTCTTATTTGTCATACTATTGTTTGCCGTATTGCAGTATGTACAAAACTGCAGGGTAATCTATACTAATATTATAAAGCTGAAGAGTTTGTTTGTTTGTTTGTTTGTTTGTTTGTTTGAACGCGCTAATCTCAGGAACTACTGGTTCGAATTGAAAAATTCTTTTTGTGTTGAATAGTCCATTTATTGAGGAAGGCTATAGGCTATATTACATCACGCTATGACTAATAGGTGTGGAACAGTCGCTAATTAACGCGGGTGAAACCGCAGGGCACAGCTAGTAATGTCATAAAGTACCTACTTGAAAACATGTATTAAGTTATGATCACCTCTAGTTATTGAGTTTGTCTGTACATATAAAGCTGTATATTAGATTGTTTCTTATTTTTCATACCATTGTTTGCCGTATTGCTGTATGTACAAAACTGCAGGATAATACTATCATATCATGATCACCTCTAGTTATTGCGTTTGTATATACGTATAAAGCTGTATATCAGATTGTTTGTGTTGTTTGTGTTTTTTTATTATATTAATATTTTACCCTTTTTTCTCGTTTTTCTTACACGAGTACCTTTTCCTTCTTTATGATATGCAGCAAACAGCGGCAGAAATATGTTCTACTGGTTCTACTGAATGTTTCGTAAGTATCTCGTAAGTATCTATCTTCTAATCTTGAAAACGTTATGTGGGTTCGAATCCCGCTACTAAGCACGTACCAATCTTAGACACGTACTGGGCGTTCGACCCCCCCGTAAGTACATTGTGTAATCTTTTGCTATGGAAATTTACTACTAATAGACACATACCAATCTTAGACACGTACTGGGCGTTCGACCCCCCCGTAAGTACATTATGTAAACTTTTGCTATGAAAATTTACTACTACTAGGTATAACCAAATTTGTTTCGTAAGAATCTACTAATCTTGAAGACGTAGTTTGGGTTCGAATCTCACTACTAAGCACGTACTAGGCGTTCGACCCCTTGTAAGTACATTGTGTAATCTTATGCCAAAAATAAAAAATATGAAACCAAATTTGTTTCATAAGAATCACTAATATTGAAAACGTAGTGTGACCTCACATGTTAGTACATTATTTTATAAAAACATTGAATGCCAATAGCGTATTGCCAATACTCTTTCATCTGTCCCTTCATAATAGAATATCAAATATCCATACGTTCAAATTAGTAAGTAATTTATCGACCGTTATCCATTTAATAAAAAAAAATCTATGAAATCGAATATTACTACATTGCTTGTAATAATTTGTTTTTGCAACTACAAACGTAAAATAATGAAAACAATATAAAAAGTTAACTAAAAAAAACACATTGCTATTTACTACCAAATTTGAACAGAATGTGTGAATGACTTTTGCCGTGGCAGTACTCTCAACTCCGCTAGGTTAGTTCGCGCGCGAGAAATGGCGGGCTTCATTTGTTTTTTTTACGTGCGCAGTAAAATTGTGATTGTGAAGTAATTAGAGTGTTTTGTGATGGTGTGAGTTATGTAAATGAAAGATGAAGTGACAATAGTGATTTTTAGTGATAGTGGCGATGTGAAATGTGCGTAGTTTCTTCTCTTCGAACCTTGGGTGAGTGTAGGCATAAAAAAAAATAACAACATTAAAATTTTGTAATTTTTTGTTATATTTTATGGAAATAATTATGTATAAATGATATTTTTGTCGCAAAGCTTATTTTTTTGCCAATCTAACGATATATGACACTGTCTCTTTTTATTTACGGAATTGGACAAATTTCGACAATTTCCTAGTGAAGTCGTAAAATATTTTTAAATAAATAAAACCATATCGCGCTAGGACTTATTAGTACTAGGCATTGTATCGTTCGAAGGGTTAATAAAAAAAAATAAACAGAGCAAACATTATTTATTATACACTGCACCCTTACGTAAATTTGCATTGACTCTCCATTATTATTCACCAGCGGCTTATAAATACGTTAGAGAAGTCTACAATAAAGCTCTCCCTCATCCTAGGACAATATGCAGATGGTATTCGACGGTTAACGCTGAACCTGGCTTAACAACTGAAGCGTTTATAGCGTTGAAAAATAAATGCCAATCCAACGCAAATGCCAATAAACCTGTTTTATGCACATTGGTCTTTGACGAAATGGCGATCAGAAGGCAAAAATTATTTCATAATAATAAAAAACTGGGTGCAGTGAATTTCGGAGCAGGTCCAATGCAAGGTGAAGAAGAAGAAACAGTTGCAACACAAGCATTGGTATTTATGCTAGTTGCCCTAAATGACAACTGGAAATTACCTGTTGGGTACTTTTTGGTGGCCGGTGTGAATGCTGAAATAAAAGCTAATTTGATAAAAATGTGCTTGCAAAAGTGCCACGAAGTTGGTGCAACAGTTTTAAGTCTCACTTTTGATGGCTGTTCTGCGAATTTCAGCGCTGCTGAAATTTTGGGCTGCAAATTATCTGATGTTAATAATATGAAGACTTACTTTTCACATCCTTCCACGGGTGAAAATGTTTGTATTTTTATAGACCCTTGTCATGTTATAAAACTAATACGAAACACGTTTGAGAAAAAAAGACTGTTGTTCGATAAAGATAACAAAGAAATCAAATGGCAACTACTGATAAATCTTAATAAACTACAACAAAATGAAGGTTTACGATTTGCAAACAAGTTAACACCACGTCATTTGAATTTCCGACAGCAGATTATGAAGGTTAAACTTGCAACACAGCTGCTGAGCATGAGCGTTGCAAAGGCTTTAGTTCTGTGTGACGAAGTTTTGAATTCGACACGTTTTCAAGATTCATCAGGAACAGTGAATTTTATTACTTTAATGAATAACCTTTTTGACGTTCTGAATTCCAGAAAATGTCATTTCTATGGATATAAACGCCCTATTGATACCAAAAGCAAGTACGAAATATTTGCGTTCTTAGATAAAGTAAAATCATATATACTTGAATTGAAATTTAGATTTAAATCAAGACGACTAATTAAACGAAACCATCGGGTTTCCAGGATAATATTGCAAATCTCGAAGAAAAAAGTAGTCGAGTCTGCTAGTAAAACAGGATTCGTTGGTGCAATTATTTGTATCGAATCACTTAAAGCGCTATACAACTACATAGTTGAGGATAAGAAGGTGCTTCAATATGTTTCTATGTACCGAATTTCTCAAGCTCATCTCGAACTATTTTTTGGGTTGTTAAGGAGACATGGCGGCTATAATAATAACCCAAATGTATTGCAATTTAGATCAGCTTATAAAAAAACCTTAAATCATCTAGAACTTCGGTCGTCGTTTTCAGGAAATTGCATACCCTTGGATAATTTCACAATCTTGACTTCGAAATCTGAAGACATAATTAACAGTACGGCCTGTTCAAATAAATATGAAAAACAACCTTATGAAATTTTAGAAAGTACACGATTGCTGCCGTCCAATATGGAAGCTGAACAAAATTGCAATATTTTTTCAAAAATGTTGGACCAGAATTCATTGACATGTGAGTCAAAAGTAATAGTAGGATATATATCTGGATATGTATCTCGACAATTAACAAAAAAAATTAAATGTGAGGAATGCGTTGACAGTTTAACAACAACAAAAAAACTGCCACACCATGCACTAATAACTATAAAAGACATGGGTGGACTATGTTATTCTGTTGAAGACTTATATATAATATGTTTAGCTACAGAAAACATAATACGTAATTTAATACGGCAAAGTGGTGAAAAATGCCTGGCCTCAAAATATGACTTTCACTATATAACAGTCAACACTCTAAAGCATTTCATCGGGAAAGACGTATTTGCAAATTTACACGATCATTCACTTAATCAGCCGTCAACATTCAACCACAGAATCCATTTAATACGAGCGATAATAAATCAGTACACAAGAATTAGATTGCATCATGAAGCAAAAACTGACCAAACTGTTGATTATTATACTAAACGGCAGAAACTTACTAAACTTGTATTATTCCAAGGAAATTAAAATATTTTGTTACCATTGAAATACTTTTTTTATTTATTCCCTACCCTAGTACACAAAATATCAAGTACCTACTACCTAGGTAGAATATACAGTACGCATGTAAACGTATTTGGTCATATATAAACGCAAAGTGTTTTTTTAATTTCATCAAGCCATAGTATTATCTGTGGTTTAATCTAAAATAATAAATTATGTAATCAAGTTTGAATTCTAATGAAAGGTAGGTAGAAAACACGCACAATAACTATGTCCGTTCTGCAGTGTAAAATCTATTATATGTTGCACTACGTTGAACATGGTTGAACAAAACGCGTAAGCGACGCGCAAATGGTGGCGCTTTTGACCTTTTGGTCGCGAGAAAACAATACTCTAGAAGCGGTCTAGCGCTGTATGTTTGGATTGTTCAGAAAAACGATAAATTATTGTTTTAGCGCTGCAGCGCACTTTTGTTTTAACTTTTAACAAAATGGAACAAGACTTTTGCTTGGGATAGCTCCTCTAGTACGTAGTACATTATAACTCAATGTATAAGAATTATTTTGTTTTGTCAACGTCACACAAACGTCATTTTGAATTTGAGAAAAAGAGACAAAACCATGATTAACTAAATAATTCTTAAATAGTTTTTATGAATAAGGGGGTTAATACTAAAGGTAGTATTTATGTTGTATGTTTAATTGTGTGTTTATTTATTTTTTTTTTTTTTTTTTATTTTTTTATTTTTTTTGTTTGCCTATCTTGCAGCCGTAGTGCGGGCCGCTTAGCACGGCACGCGAACATTAATGACATCATCCGACGAGCTCTTGTCACCGTCGGCGTTCCAGCTGTATTAGAACCCAATGGCTTGGCACGCGACGATGGCAAGAGACCGGACGGCATGTCTTTATTTCCTTGGAAGTTGGGTGGGCCTTTAATGTGGGATGCAACTTGTGTCGATACTCTTGCGCCATCCCATCTTCCTAGCACTGCGTGCTGTGCTGGTGCTGCTGCTGCGGCTGCTGAAAACCTCAAGCGGCGAAAGTATAATAACCTTATCGGTAATTATATTTTCGAGCCGTTTGGGGTTGAAACCCTCGGGCCGTGGGGTCCGAATGCTCATGTTTTGTTTAATGAAATCTCCAAACGGCTGGTTGACACTTCCCATGATCCAAAGGCTGGCTTTTTCCTTGGCCAAAGGCTAAGCATTAGTTTTGTATTAGTTTTAGTTACTTTAAGTTATTATTATCTCAGATTTTAATTTTGTAATTTTCAATAATAAATTCTTCTCTGTCCACGCGATTATATAATATAACAGGTGTAAATGAATAAATAAGTTAATGAATTATGACATAGTAGAATAGTGTTCAGGTACTTTCTTTGCTGACCGCGCGTGACTATTAAGAAAACAGCTGTTTCTAGAGCCAATTTAGACACCTTTCGATTTTTGTGGGATTTTTTTAAATAATAGATTTGCTAAATGAGTCTGCTCAGCCTGATATTAAACAGAAGCAGAGTCCAGGTGCGTGGACACCTAGTGGAACAGGAATGTGCCTCACCACTAGCCACTCTCACCTTGCCGATCCGCAACTAGTTTCTTTATTAGGTACACCTCTTCCGGCGTCATGGTGGTTGGGTCATTATGTCCCGCTATGTTTCAGTTTGCACACCTTCACGTTTATATAGAAAATTGTCCACCCCCATAATGCCGGGTTAAGGATCTCATGTTGTAGGAAGGAGGAAGTACGTGTGCTGGGAGGGAATTCCATTGTTATGGGATGTTTATGCAACAGCATCCTTTCACTACTCTATCACGTTTTCGAGAGAATTTTACGAACGTATGGCATTGAATTTTAAATTTAATATGCAAAGCTTTAAAAGCGGGAGAAATATTAAAACCTAATGCTATGTTTGCCACAGACTGTAGCGACTGATCTCTCTTATAAATTATATTATAAATCATAACTACCATATTTACATCCTTCTCTTGCTTGAATATATTTTATTCACATACCGGTATAAAAGTATAAAATTTAATGAAAACAAAGTAAATCTGCATATAAATCTCATTTATTTGAATTTGCATTTACACAGTCGCACAGAAATTTTCAGATCAGAATCAAATACCTTATTAAATAATCAGCCTTGTTGTTTTATAAATCTAGGATTTTGAAGAAATATTCGACTTCGAGTAGACCGTCTTCCGCTAGATCGCTGCAATGAATTGCATTCTGGACTTTGGTATTTCCCAATTTTGCTCGGAGAGTGTGTGGGCGTAATAGTCGCGCGATTTCCTGCAGAAAAACAATGAAATTAATTGAGATATTATTTTCTTACCACTTACAGGTTTATTTACTAGAGCTCCCAAAGCAATATTGTAGCAGTGTTGTTACTGCTGTAAAAACGAGGCGCGGTTAGCGGCGTATATACACGCGTTTCGTTTCTACAACTGCAAAAACATTGCAGTAATACTGAATTCAGCGCTCGTGGTAAGGAACAGAAATCAGAAAGCTGTGGCGCCATCTCGTGTCGGAGGCAAAACTCATTTCACGTCGCTGAGTGGTGTAATTACCTAAAACCCACCAAAATGCATAAGGCTGACGTGGTGGGTTTGGGCCGATCTCCCCATGACAAGCGGGAAGGCATCAGAGAGTATACTAGTTTTTTTATTTTATTTATTGGATCACCAACAGTTGTTACATCAAAACAATTATGTGGTTTACTTATAGTGACATATATTTTAATGTACAATTAATTAGAGGTAAACTCAGCATGCATTGAGGTACAGACAGTATTTACTGACTAAGCCACGTATTTCTAAAACTATGTTGTGTAAGGTAAGTGATTACTATTTTATTAAATTAAATATGTGTGTGTTTAATGTATGTGTTTGTTAGTGATGTCTTAGGTGTGCATATAGGTACAGGTCTATTTATGTATGGTAGTATGCGATGTGTGGTTGTGTAGATGTAGATGTGTGTGCTTACTATATAATTATTTCCTTTTCCTGAATAGTGGTATTTTCTATTTGAAAATTAAATTCTATTTGCGAGTAATTCCTTGAGAATGTTACATAAAAACATTTCTTATGATTAAATTTCATTTTATTTTGTGTACACCACTTCGTAAGCCTGTCTATATTCGTCTGCAACAACTCTTGAGTCTACTGTGGTTTGGATAACTTTGCCAAACTTTAGGTCGTCGGCGTACAAGTAGAGTTTAGAATGATAGAAACAATCGGGAAGTTCGTTTACAAAGAAATTAAACAGGATTGGGCCCAAATGTGATCCTTGTGGCACCCCAGATGTGATATCACAAGACAAAGAATTAAAACCATTCACTACCACATAAAAGTTCTTTCACTAATGTATGATTTAAGCCAAAGTAAAAGAGACCCAAATACGCCATAGACAGACAACTTGCGCTGCAGAATCTCATGCGCGACACTGTCGAAGGCTTTGGAGAAATCTGTACACCATATCAAATTGCTTTCCAGGGTCAACAGCACTCACCAGAGATTCCGTGAAAGCCACCAGATTCGTGCAAGTGGATCTACACTTTACAAATCCGTGCTAATTGTTCACTAAGGTACAATTTCAAATATTCCTGCAATGGGTTTGATACAAAGGCAGGGGGGTGTCACTCCGCAGTTCGGTCGACTTATTTACCTACACGCTCGGTCCGCGTGCGGAGACAATTTAGTCGAGTGTCACGCACGCACGTAGTACGCAGGAAGCGACCAACGCGACGACTACGCGGCAGTTTGTTTCACGTTTCAACTACACTAGTTGGTCTACGTGAGTTCTTCTGACCGCCCGAGTCAACTGGGCCATTGGCATTTTGTTTATTTACCTTGTCAGTTGTTATGGGCATAGATAGACAAGCATTATAGAACCTTTTTTTGTTTTAAGGCGCTGCCTGGCACCAAATGAAATGCGCTCTACTTATGCATGGTTTAAAAAACGATATTGTTTTATTTTTAATTTAACATAAAGATTTTAAATAAATAGTGTTTTTAATTTTAATCCTGAATCTAGTGGATCACGCACGACATTAAGCGCTGTAGGTATATATACTACTCAAAACAAAATAAGGGCCACGAGGTATTTTTTCATTTTGGTGTAAATTATTAAACATTTACATATTGAAAGTAGTAAAATATTGAGTATACAAACTCTTTGATACCTAAACTTTTTAATATTGTAGTATTTATCTAATGCTGGCAACAATTTTAAATAAAATTTGATTTAAAATTATTTTTGAAAATTTTGATTGCAGTGTTAGAAGAAGACCTGGTTCGGGCAGAGTTCGCATTACAACAGCTCAAGAGGATCGTTACATTCGATTAAGTGCGCGCCGAGATCGCACAACGACGGCCCGCAAGCTGCAAAATCGTTTACGGCTCACAACGGGTACTCGTGTCAGTGACCAAACTATTCGTAATCGATTGCATGAAGACCAGCAGGCATCAAGAAGGCGAGTTGTCCGTATTCCATTAACCAGAAATCATCGTGCAAATCGTTTAAGATTTTCCCGTCAACATTTGGACTGGGACATAAACCAATGGGGCATGGTGCTCTTCACAGACGAATGCAAAGTTAAATTTTTTAACGACGATCGGCGTATTAGAGTATGGAGAAGACGCGGCGAGAGATTTTCAGAAGCCTGCATCCATGAAGTCGATCGTTTTGGTGGTCCAAATGAAATGATTTGGGGCGGGATAAGCTTACACGGCAAAACTGAGCTCGCTATTTTAAATGAGGGTACTGTTACTGCTCAGCGGTATATTGAGGAAGTCGTCAGACCACGTGTGATCCCATTTGCCCAGCGAGCGGGTCCTGGATTCATCTTGATGCAAGACAATGCTCGTGCACACACGGCTCAAGCGACTCGGTTTGTAGTGGAAGCGTCTCAAATTCAAGTCTTGCCGTGGCCGGCGAACAGTCCGGACTTAAATCCAATAGAGCACATGTGGGATCAGTTGAAACGAAGAGTTAGAGACGGTGATCAGGAAATCCACAACCAACAGCAACTCATCAACGCTGTTAAAAGAGCCTGGGAAGAGATTCCAATGGAAAATGTCAGTCATTTGATTGAGAGCATGCACTCCAGGCTTCAGGAGTGCGTAACGAAACGAGGGGGGCATACCCGTTACTAAAAGATGAGCATGGAGTATTTTCTTTTGTTTTCAGTAACTTTACATTGTTTTTATTTTTAACCTTAAATGTGTTTTTTCTTTCAAAAGCAAATAAACTTTTTAATCATTATTATTGGAATAAATTTATTGGTCTACACGGTAAAAACAACACTAGTTTTCGTTATGGAGACAAAAAAATTAATATTGGTTTTATTATTTTAATGGTACAGACAAAATACCTCGTGACCCTTATTTTGTTTTGAGTAGTATATAATAGCTATAATAGTTCTCAGCATTTTAGACATGCTTAAATGCAAAATAGATGTCACCATTATTTAAACCTTATGTAGTTGCATAGGATCGAAAACGAATGAAAAATATATAGAACGCTGTACAAGTTTGAACGGTAGATTGTAATATATTTTACATTTTAAAATTTTACTAGAAAAAACCAACCAGTCCAAGGAAGCTCGAGTGGTAATCGAACCCACGACCCTTGGATAGTTGATTTTTTTAGTAAAATTTTAATTTTAAAAAAACATTTTAAGTTAATAGATGAAAGTAAGTCTTGTTGATTGTCACTTACAGGATCACATGGTCCAACCAATTTCCTAAACTCAACAGCAGTGTTGAGGCTTTTGTCTTTGGCTACTATTTCCATAGCAACACAAGGACCGCTTGATAATTCTTCCACCATACCCTGGAACGGATTGAAGGAGAACATTTTGTAGTTTTGAAGAACATTTTGCATTTAACAACGTTAGTAGCTATATTGTGTTGCGAATCGAATGGTCAGAGATAAGATAGTCAGCCGATTCTTAGCAGTACAGAATTTTAGTAGAAGGGTGATTCCACCTTCAGTGTTACTATTACTTACGCCATAACAAGTGTTGTTAAGAAATAAAAAGGGCATCAAATTATTATTTCAATAAGAGGCTAAACTGACTACAGACTTTATTTGCTTTGCCCTTACAGGGTTCTTGTAAGTACTTTTTATATTATATTTATTTATTTTACAGTCATTTTGTACAGAAGAAAGACAAAAATAGAGTACTCTTATTGACAGCTATTTAGCATTTCATTCATAAAGATTTGGAGACTTGATACAGCAAGCAGTCAGTCAGAACGCGCGCCCTGACCGCTCGCTATATCAAGTTACTTTAGTGAGATATCAATCATACCTTATATTCAGGAACGATGCCTTTATAAACTTCATAGAACTCGGCGGCATTGATGTTCTCCACTATGAACATGCTGAGTGCTGTGACATCGAAGCCGCCTTCGTCGATTGCCTCCAAGGCGCTGCCGAGCTTGCCCTCGCGGATGGCATGAGGCTTCACTATGCACATCGTGCAGTTGGACAGGGTCGCCGTCAGACGCAGACGCGTGGAGCGCATCGGCGGCGGGGGGAAGAAGTATTCTATATCCTGTATGTTATTAACACATTAACGGCAATAGTAATATAGTCTCCTAAGATATAACAATTTAAATATCTATTGTTTTATTTACAAACATTTACAGATGGTGTAGGATTTGCATATATTATGTTTAAAAGTTATGACCATATATATCAAAGAATCTCTGTTATTAATGTCATTATATTTTGTCTATTGATTAACATGTGAGTTATTTGCAGCATTGAATGGTCGATGGGTTGTTCGGATTAAGTGCAAAAAAAAGTAAATTTAGTAATGAATGAATTTACATTAGCATTGCAATATCAAATATCCACATTGGCTCATACAGGCGACATTTCAAAAATATTAATTAAAGTCAAATCTAAAATAAAACCAAAACTAACATTTTATTTTAAAATTAAATTAAATATTTTGTAGTGGAATTACAAAAACAGAATTTAAATGACATCTACTTTACCTCTATAGCATCTTCAGAGCTAGCCGCTGCGTGCATACAGTTTCTCACAGCATCTGAGCCATGTAGTGATCTTATAGTCCCTGGAGCAGCCTTTAAGGGATCTCCATCCCCTAAGGTTTCAATAAGGACATGCACAGCGTCTTTCCCAACTAATTCTAATCCATATGCTAGTTGGCCAGAGAGATACTCCAATAAGAAACTGTTAAAAGATATTAAGAAAAACTTTCACTATTGTGTCTTTTGAAGAAGTTAGACCTAAGTATTTAAAAGTTTTTTAAGGTACATAAATAATCATTATCATATAAGTCAGATTCATACAGTTTTCATACATAAGAAATCAGTCACACAGGCCTCGTACAAATTGCTAGTCGTTAATTACTGCTTAGGCAGAGGGACTAGCAGCTTAACGTAACTTCCGAAGCATGGAGGAGCTAATGTTGATAAATTGTTGGTCACCCATTTGATGAAACACTTTTGCGAAAATTGCTCAACTTCAGCAATTGCAGACCGAGAGCATTCACCATTGCACCATGGAGCTCTTACTTAAATTAAATGAACTTACGGAAAAGTGGGATCAGTCAGCATATTTCTAAAGATTTGATTGACATCGTCGATTGTGAGGCGCGCCTTCTTCATCTTCGTCACACGTAACCCACGTTCGTAGAGTTGGGTAATTATTTTTCCAGCTATCTTTGTAGGTACTGGTTTAATCAAAGCAAATGTACTGGAAATAAAATAAGATCACCTAAAAAAATTTATAAGAGTAAAGACAAAGCCTGCTATACGTGACATGCATTTAACTTTTTAGGGTTTGTAACAAATTTCATTAAATTTAAATTTAAATAAACTTTTTTATTTTTAACTTACACTTGCATATCTTTTTGCAACCTTTTCCTTGTATCTTCACAAGCAAAATCTACTATTTTTATGAGCCGTCCTAAGATGTACAGCGTGCAGCCAATATAAAAGTTATCTAAAGTCACACCATTGACTTTAACTCGTCGTACAAAAGTCTTTCGGTTTTTTAAGTCAAACATTTCTAAAGTGTCGTCTGTAGGATAGAAAAAGACGTTAAACCGACGAATGAGACTAGCTTGATTATCATACCATTCTCCTATAAATGAATATTTCTCTTTATACGCTCCTTCCTAAAACAAATACAATTGTTTACTTCTTTCAGACACATAAGTAACAAAACCGTGTTATTTATTTCTTAACATTAATTACCATTTTAAAATATTCTAGCTATTAATATGGAGTAGCAATTAGGTACATCTAAATAATACAAAAATCTGTTTTATTCTGTTTAGCAACAGTCAACAAGCAAGAAACAAATCAAAACAAATCCACCAGTGATCGATTACTGTCACTGTCACTACTGCTGACAGTCTGACATTGACATTTCAGGACTGCGTTCCAAAACGCAGTCGTTCATTTTTAAGGGTATGTTCCGATATACACTGCGAGCACTGTCCAGTGCTGTTACTGGTGAGAAATTTGTTCCGTTATGGACTGACAGTATACTGCCGCAGTATCCTAGAGAAATATATGACGTCATAAATCGTCGCCATTTTTGTACTTTAAGCACTGGCATTTTCGAGGTAAGGTGCTCTCAGTGCTTTGATCACGTGATCAACAGCGTCCAGAAATGACACGGATGACAGCATGGATGACAGTATATTAGACTGCGTTCCGTTTTAAACGTTACACAACGTTAAACAGTAACCAGTATAGCTAACTGTAAAGGAACGGCTTCGCAGTATACTAAATTGACGTGTTTGTACTAAATTGACATTGACTGTAAGTCGTTACAACTTGTGAATTGTGACGACTTACAGTGCTCGCAGTGAATATCGGAACATACCCTTGAGTTAATCACGTCTTTAAAAAAAAAAGCAAAATAAAAAGCAAAGCTTAAAGCAAAGTCACTCACAGTTATACACTAAACTTAACTGCGAATAGCATCATCTGCCTAAAAACTAGACCCTAGCTGGCTTAACCATAGCGAACCACCAAATTACCAAACAGAAATAGAATAATTAGTACGCCTACGATACACACCTTGAAGGCCGAGTGGCAAAGGTCCCGGGTTCAATTTCCGGATCGGGTAAAGTGCGTTTCTTTTTTCCGATGCGTAAGCTGGGTTTGTGATCACCAACCCGAATAATGCAAGCGTGATGATTAATGCCCGGTTCCTATATTTGAAAAACGATCCGTTTTAGTAACGAATAGTAGTTTTATATACGAGGCGTAAGCTAAAACCGTTCCTTTAAAAAACGTCTCGTCGGCCATTACCCATCAATTGTAGTGATGACTTAATTTAAATAATGGAGGCCTTTGCCCAGCTGTGGGACAGATAAAGGCTTGTAGCCGCACATACACAATAATAATTTGATAGTTGTAAAATACCACGCCGCGCGCAGCGCTTTGTCTCAGCTTAGCACCAGATGTTTCCCGCGCCGCGCGCAGCCGCACGCACACAATACGCCGCGCGCAGCGCCTTGTCTTAGCTAGCACCAGATGTTCTCACGCCGCGTGCCTGCAGCGCTTTCTCTTTACGTGCAACCAATGTTATTTAAAGGACGAGTAACCCTAATAAAGGAGGCATTCTACAACTGACAATCCCGTGTTTCACTTCTCTCCGCACCAACGCCAATAACGCTAGTATCGCCGAGCGACATCGACAAACCAACACTATAGCATAGCGAAACTACTACCGCCAAAGGCTATTTACTTTACTTACTCTTATATTCGAACTCTGAGGAGCTCGATGGCGTAGTGGTTAACACGCCTTGTATGCGAGTTCTGAGGTTAAGCAACTTTCGCAAAGGCCGGTGGCTCCGTGGTTCGGAAGGCACGTAAGTAAAGCCGTTGGTCCCGGCTGCATTAGCAGTCGTTAACAACTAGCAACCAGCAATGGCTCGCGTGGTGGCTTATATGGCCCGTTCGCCCTGTCCATCCATAAGGGATCCTCGCGTGCTCCAGCAGTGGGGACATAAAATGAGCTGATGATGACTCTTATATTCTACCATTGAATGTAAATTTTGGACCCGTTTTCTAGTTTTACTTTACTTTAGCTGGGCCATTGACGCCAATGGTCTATACGTAGTGAAGGAAATCATACTAATCAGCTAGGCTGTTGCTTTCACTGTAATTTGAGTGTGGAAAGAACAATAATTATAGAATGTATGTAGGTATAGGTCGCGCCAAACTTCTAGTCCCCTCTGAAGTTGGCGCGATTCGCGTCGCAGTAGTAAAAAATAGGCGTTAGTAGGGCGAAGGCGGGGACGAGCGGTAGGGCCTGACTGTACAGCTGCGCAGCGAAACAACTTCAGAGGGGACTAGAAGTTTGGCGCGACCTTTATAGGTTAGAAGTTATCTTCTAAAGTAATCGTAGCACACGTAGCAAAAGTTACAAAAGCACAAATCAAACTCAAAAATAGAAGACGTATATACTTTTCAACACATTATAGTACTTACCTACTTGTACAAATTATAAAAAATATATTATAACCATCATTGTCTGTGATTGTAACTGACGTTTGCGAAACTTTCTGATCGTTTTACACCGTTCATTATAATTTCATATTGAGCTAAGTAGTTATTTAACTACATAGTTTTTCATCAAAATGGTATGTATTTGATACAGATAGCTCCAATTTCCACCTGAACTCGGAACATAGTTTTGATGCTTGCTAGCAGATTGAAAAGAGCAGGGCCAGGGGGGGTATCACAAGCTCTTATAGCAGTATTATTGCAGTTATGAAAGCGAGACGCGTGTAGCGGCGAATATACTCGCGTCTCTTTTCCACAACTGTAATAATACTGCTATAAGAGCTCATTGCAGGGGCACAGGGGCACATTAAAGAAAGAAGTAGACACGCACAGAACGTACAGATGAATGAACGAGTTAAGTCCTACCTATATAGGTAGTAGATAGGTCCTTATAAGACTTAGTAGAATTACTTTACTGCTCTTAGTATTTTTTTAATATATTGGGTCCAAAGATTTTACTGATGTTTAGACATTGTTTATGTAGTTTTGTGGTATAAAGAGAAACTTATAAATACGTATACTTGTGCAAGTTAAATCAACGATAAAGCTTGGTGTAGGTAATTACCTTTTGGTACAGACGCTTGAAATTACACAATACTAACTTTATAACCTTGCTGTTACAGCCATACGACTACTTCGATAAATATATTTTTTTGTGCGAAATGTATGATGAAGATGCAGACGAAGTTATTGAATTAACTTTAAATTTTTTCCCATTTGATAATTCGATTCAAGTGACAAATGCCAAGAAAGGCAAAAATCTTGTGAAACGCGTGCAACTACCCACTTTAAAGTTGAATATGTTGCAAATAGGTAACATTGTCAATATCTTTTCGAAACTCCTTCACATCCTTGATTGTGCACCGGTCACCCGTCGATCATTATTCAAAAATGAACAAAGGTTAGATGTTAAAATATTTTTTATTGTGGCAGAAGTAGTAGTTTTTATAGCCTTTACTATATATAAACTGCCCCACTGCTGGGCAAAGGCCTCTGTCATTAAAATCAAGTCATCGCTATTATTGGCTTTATCACCACGTTTGCTGTAGCCCAGGCTGTGCATTGAAAATGACGAAACACACTACCCGACCTAGGAATTGAAACTAATATCTCTGGTAGCGCAAGCCACTCGACAACCAAAGGTGTTGTCATAAATGTGCCGATAGAACAACGCCTTGTGGCATATTGTAGCTATGATAATTCGCATTGTGTACAGTCACAAGCATTAACATGTACTTATACCTACACTTTTGACTACTTTTCACTCTTATTCCATTGTTTTAAGAGTTATATTGTTTACATATTAATGATCGTGACTGTAGGTACCTAGCGCATGATTGCGTGGTAGATAATACACAGACGCTTTCGGGGCCAGACACAATAGAATTCAATTGTTCTGTGGTAACCAGAACACACGAGTGGGTAAATAAATTCCAACCATCTGTATTGAGAATGATTTGAAATTTCAATAGGCTCGCAATAAAATAGTATGTAAAATTAACCGGGAGTAGGTAAAATTAGTAAAATGTGTATTATTTCTATGTGTAGAGTACGCTTAAATGTTAGAAAATAACATGTAAATCCTTAGCTTATGACTTTCATTGTCATTGTATAACTATTATTGAAATTTTATTTTTTCAGTACATTTGCTCTAATTAAACCTGTGCCGCCAAGCGCACATGGAAAAATTATTACTTACATCATGCGAAAAGGCTTTCGAATAGTCCGTATGAAAAATGGCAAGATAAGTAAAGATTTCGCTATGGAACTATACAAGGGTATTGCTGGAAATAGCATGCTTCCGTAAGTCACCAATTTATAGATGTTTACTTAAGTATAGATAACTCATAGGTTACTAGATACAATTTTAAAGAGGACACGTTTAACCTTGTAATAAATAGTACTTACAACTTACAACCGACGATCAGTAGGGTAACTCTTGAAACACAATTGCAATAATCAATTTCCAATCACAAATCTAAAAAATTAAAATGTCACTCTTAAAAGCGATTTTCATCACTCTTAAAAGAAATTGAGTGAACAAATTAATATCGAGATGGGGCGTTCCCAAACGAATTGCGAAACTTATCCCAATATCGATACATATTAATCGCATTGGAATTGTATTGAGATTGAGTTTGCGTCAAGAGTAGCCTACCTGACGATCGGCGGCTACCGCTGACCTTTAGCTAGGTCGCGGGTAGCCGCTGGATGCGAGCAACATAAAACCGGTCGTTTAGAGATCCTTGGGGGAGGCCTTTGTTCAGCATTGTACAGCTTTCCGATAAGATAATAATGATTACGATTAATCGTACTCCTAGGGCAACGATGTGGCAAGTAAAAGCGATTTAAAATCGCAGAATTTAGACAAGGGTGCCTAGATTCTATAATTTCAAAACGTCTACAATCGTTTTTTAGTTGCCCGAGGCTATTAGGGCTAGGTACTATGGTACCTAGCCCTAATAACCCAAATGGCTATATACCCAACCAACATGGTTGCTTCGCTTAGTGCCTTGTTCATGTATTTCTCTTAGGTTATCTACTAGTGAAGTCAATTTACAGTATAATCATCGATTACGTAACAGCAGGCGAAGTTATAGGGCTTGAGTTAGTAGCTCCCAACGCAGTGAAGTTGTGGCGTCAGAGCCTGGGAGCTACGGACCCAGCGGAAGCTGCACCGGGGACCCTGCGCCAGCTGTACGGGGAAAACATTCTCAAGAACACAGCGCATGGATGCAACACAGTGGAAGATGCCACTGAGGTAACAAGCTCTTGATTTTATTTGAAGAGTTACAGCGTCAGCAAACATTTTAGGCATCGGAAGATGAAGTTGTAAATAAACACTATCTTGTCCAAATATACAAAAACACAAATGTTGAAAAAAATTCCACGAGCAGGATTTGTGTTTTTGTAATTTGTTCGCAACAAAATTTGCTTTAAAAATTATTTGAACATTGTCCAAATATGTCGCCATAACATCAATGTTTGTAGCATTGTTTGATGTGTTCCGGCAGCTAGAGATATAAGATTAGCCATGCAGTGCTTCAGTAATGGGGATTCCGGCTGAAGTGCACTTCCACCATTGGCCATTCCATTACTAAACATCAGACTGCACTGCAACGATTACCCGTAAGGTATATTTTTAAAAAACATGGTCTGTGCTGGCCGCTTTCTATTAGGTGGGCCGAAAGCTCAAACATCAACTGAAACTATTTCAGTTGCATATTTTTTTGTGATACGACTTTTTTTATAGGTTACCTACAGTTAAAGTCGACAATAATTGACGACACCCCGCGAATCCGCAACGATGCATGCGGCTGTAACCCATCTCATCTCTTTTTCATCTCATGTTTGAATACTTGCAATGCGAAACATGTCTTCTCCTCTACACCCATCTTCGCTTTGGTTATTGCTTTGCTTTTGATTTGATAAGGCCGCGCGGACTGCGAATGACTCTGTGAGTGCTAGGGGTTCCGCAATCGAGGTAAACAGGTACCGAGTCTTTTCAAAGGTAGGTACCACGGGAGTTCCGTTCCTAAGCCCCCTGCCGGTTATGCCTTCACTGGCGTCTCCAGCAAGTTCCGGACATGGGTTGGACTCGTGTTGGCATGTGGTTAGCTGTAGATGTGGAAATGTTCGTCTGCCTGGTTGCTGTTGGCCAGGCTTCCATTTCGTGCACAGCGAGCGGGTCCAAGTAGCGGTCTCGAAGGGCCCAAGGCGAAAGGACTTGCGGGGCACTAGAGTTGCCCATAGTTGGTTGCAATGCTCTGTGGTTTTCACCGAGCAGAACTCCGACATCTCCAGTACTAGTATGGATAACTAGTAGAGGCGCCCGCTAGATGCAAGTCTCCGGTTGAGTCAGCCGCGTAGGATTTTGAAATTGACGAGGTGCCTGGATGGGTACTGAGAAGTGGCTGGTGGTACTGGCTTACAACTCCGCCACCAAAGAGGACATTTGGTAGTAGACTTTAGAGTTGACGACCCGAGCAGTGGAACTGCGAGTTGTACTCTTAGTACAACGAGAAGTGAGCGAGCTTACAGCTCCGGTAACCTATCCGGATATTAGGTAGTGGACTTTACGTGTCCACGGGGCAACTGGCTTGAGACACTAGTCTTAAAAGTACCGGATGAAGAATGCGCTTCGGCGGGTTCTTATCTGGCGTTATGACCTGACGTAGATGGTCCCTTGTGCTTGCGCAAGGATGTCTGACACCTTTAGCTTTATAACCGTAAAGTTGGTAGGGGGTGTCAGGATAAACTTAAAAGTCGTGTGGATTTGGGTTGTTCATTTAGCCAGTTAATTAAGCTCTGAGTTTTGAATAAGTTGCAATCAAAATCATACACACAATATACACTAGTGGGGTAGGTTGCCTTAATATTTGATGATTTGCACATTCAAGTAAATTATTTTACTTTTAGATGCTGGAACTATTTTTTGGCAATGAAAATGGTGTACCCAGGATCCCTTTCCGAGCCACATTTCAAAACTGTACTTGCTGTGTCATCAAGCCTCATGCCATAATAGAAGGAAATGTGGGAGCAATCTTGGAACAAATATCCACTTCTGGGAAGTTCTACATATCTGCAATGGCGATGTTTCCTGTTAAGCTGGCTAATGCTGAAGAGTTTTACGAAATATATAAAGGAGTTCTCCAAGAATACGAGGTAAAGAAGTTTCCATTATGTGTACTCAAAATTAAATTACAACTTTCAGTTAAGAAAATGACATATTTTTTAAATTATTAAGTCTGATCTCACATAGACTGCTGTCGCTTGAGCAACTAGAATCTACTTGATATTATAATGTTTTTGCACGAAAGTGACTACTAGCAGTTGCATAGTATAAATTGCTTTGCTTACAGAAGTTTGCACCTTTCTTGAAAAGAACATTCACTACTCTTCATAGAAATTCCTTTGCTATTTACTTACAATAAAACGTAATACCCCCTAAAACAGTAAATATTTGCAAATTACAGGCAATGTGTATTCATTTAGCCGAAGGCAAATGCATAGCGTTGGAAGTAAAGTGCTATGATCCCAGCCTAATGTGTGTGTGTGAATTTAGGAAACTATGTGGACCAAGAGACCCAGTAAGTTAGAGCATGCTTAAAAACTTATACACCAAACTGTTTGCAACTACAATAAAACAATAGTATAGAGTTACCTATTTATTTTATGTAAGCATCAAATTTAGATGTTTGCCAATATTGAGTTTGTACCTTCACAGGATTTATGTCGACAACTGTATCCAGAATCTATAAGAGCCCAATATGGTAAAACCATTATACATAATGCTGTCCATTGTACTGATCTTCCCGAAGATGGTGAACAGGAAGTAGAATACTTTTTCAAGTTGCTGGCCATTGATTAATGTAATATGCTTATTATGAAATCACTCCTTTACCTCTTAACTCATTTACGTTTATATTCATTTTTTATTACAATGTCATTGCCTTCTATTTCTATTTTATCATACATCCACTTTCTGTTTATTCTGGAAAGTAAATCAGAAAGTTAGAAACTAAAAATTATAATCAACCCTTAACACCATTTGTGGGGGACCTAGGGTCCCCATCGCACTCACTTATCGCACTCAATAACAATATTTTCAAAAATTCGTGAGGGACCTTGGTTCCCCTCGAGTGGTGTTAAAGGTTAAGGTTGTCACACATTGTTCTTAGATACACAGTTCATAGTTTCTAATAAATTATTACAAAGTTTCAAATGTCGTACCGCTGGGCTTAAAGCATATAGACACACAAACAATTACACATAGGGAGTTTATTCTATAGTTTTGAACTGTATTTTTTATAGTGATGAGTTTTACTAAAGGGAGTTATGATAATTTTTCATCATCATCATCATCAGCAGCTCATTTATGTCCCCACTGCTGGGGCACGAGCCTTCCCTATGGATGGATAGGGAGAACGGGCCATGAACCACCACGCGGGCCCAGTGCGGATTGGTGGTTGTTAACGACTGCTAATGCAGCCGGGACCAACGGCTTAACGTGCCTTCCGAAGCACAGAGGAGCTCGAGATGATTAATTTTTGGTCACCCATCCGATGACCGGCCTTTAGGAAAGTTGCTTAACCTCAGCACTCGCAGTCCGGGCGCGTTAACCACTGCGCCATCGAGCTCCTAATAATTTAATAAGATAATTTTTATTTATTTAAGATAATTTATATTAACTATAAAAATGTTTTTTTTTTCTAAAATAAATAGAAACTTTGTTTAGAATTTGGATGCTACCTGCACTCATGTCCACATTTGTTGGAATTGCATCTTGGGCATGGAAAGTGACAGCCTGGGCATTTTTCGTTTAGGCAGTCACAAAGATCTTGTCCGGTAACTGCTATTTGACCACGCTCATCGTAAATACTTTTTGCTTTACGACTACAAAAAATAATACGATTAACTGTTTTATTAGTGGAGTTACAAAATATTTGTTAGAAATATTTGTCCAATCATTTGACAAAAAACAAATAACAAATTTTCATTCAAAAAATAACATTTGATAATTATACTTGATAAATTTATCATTATACAAACTATTGTTTAATAAAGCACTCATTAGACAATATATTTACAAAAAAAAATTTCATTTTGCTAAAGCATTATTTCACAAATTGATTATTTTTTAAACATGTTAGTTGGCAAAAAACGTAAAGCATAAATAACATTTAATAAAATGCATTGCTTAGTAAATATTTTATTTACCAAAATCAATGTATGTGTAGGGTCAACTGAAACAATGGCTAGTTAGGTTAGGTTAGAACTGCGACCACAACGCCAGAACCAAATTCTACTTATTTCGCTTAGTTAAGGCAGTGTGTACTTTTTTTTTAAATGACTTAAGTATTTAGGACAATATATTTAGGATATTTTACTTTAAGAACGAAATCATATATGTGTACGGTCAACTGAAACAATGGCTGGTTAGGTTAGGTTAGAACTGCGACCATTCTACTTATTTCGCTTAGTTAAGGCAGTGTGTATTTTTTTAAATGACTAAGTATTTAGGACAATATATTTAGGATATTTTTTAAGCACGAAATCATATAATATGTGTAGGGTCAACTGAAACTATGGCTGGTTAGGTTAGGCAGTTCTAAAACTGCGCCCACAACGAGAGTGCCAGAACCAAATTCTACTTATTTCGCTTAGTTAAGCCAGTGTTTATTTTTTTTAAATTACTAATTATCTATGGAATTAGTATTGGTACAAAATTATTACTTGCCTATAAATAATCTGTCCCAAGATGAAAATTGCAACCATGCAATTTAATAAAAGACAGTGCAATAAAACTAAATAGTACTGCAATAGGTGGGTACCTCAATAATATTATCTAAAATACCGCCTTTTGTACGGCTTCGCGTAAGTATTGGTTAGAAAATAGTTATTTTTACAAACTAATAATTCATCTATTAACTTTTTATAAAATCACCAATTTGGCAAACGAATTATTTAGTCAAGTGAATATTATTAAAATAATATTTTAACAGTAGAAATATTTGCTAAGTAAAACATTTTGCGATACCTGTATAAGTCAAATGATTTTTTTAAAGTAATATGTTTGCGAAATGAAAGTTTGTCAAATGATTAGTTTTTCAAACGTTGTTTGTAAAATGATCTTTTGTCATACGTTCTTTGTTAGACAATAGTAATCCAAATAACTTACTTAATGTAATAGCTTTTACGATTTAATTTACGCCGCTCACGAGCAGAGGTTTCTGGGTCAAAATTATCAAGGAAATGCATATTTTATTTATCTATACTAATATTATTATTTATAAATGTTAAAGTAGGTAGCAATATTATCAGTGTCACAACAAGAAAAACAATCAATCAAAGAAAATTGTTTTTTTGTTTATGTTTTTTTCTGTCGTCTCAGGTTTCAAAAAGGCAAAGGGATCTAGTCAATCCAGTCATGTCTTTAGTATATTTGTGTCCGAAAAAATTTTCACGAGCAGGATTTAAATCTGCACCCTTCTGACATTCCGGGTCCGGTGCTCTTCCAATTGAGCTATCGTGGTTCTAACCAGCCCGCCGAAATTATTCAACACTTTTTACTTTGAAAGCCAAAGGCGCCCATTCAATGTCAACAACTACCGTCACTGACATCCGATCATAATATGTTTACAAATATTAAAGATCAGTTAAGAAGTAAGCAAGCTATTTATAAGTGTTCAAATAATTTTTAACGCAAATTTTGTTGTGAACAAATTACAAAAACAAATGTTGAAAAAATTCCACTAGTAGGATTTGAACCTGCACCCTTCTGAGATTCCGGGTCAGGTGCTCTTCCAATTGAGCTATCGTGGTTCTAACCAGCCCGCCGAAATTATTCAACACTTTTTACTTTGAAAGCCAAAGTACGGTACGGTAGTTGTTGACATTGAATGGGGGCCTTTTTTTAAAAAAATTTCAACATGTGTTTTTGTAATTTGTTCGCAACAAAATTTGCGTTAAAAATTATTTGAACATTAATATCTTGTTTGTTTGATAATAAATATAATAATGTGGTTTTATAACACACGAGTATTCTACGAAATAAATACAATTGTGTTGCTCTGAAAAGAGATTTATTCTGTTAACTTAATAATCTAAGTAATCAATCATTAATATAATGTTTATTGTAAGAACATCTTACCTAAAAAGAGAAACAACATTTAATGCTATTATTTCGCAATATTCGTTTTACTTTATTTCTTCAATAATTATTAATGTCAAAATTGACAAATCAATATCTGTCACTTAACTGCGCAGCAAATTAAAAATGAATGAAGAGTAATGTAACCTTCATTTACATAAATAATAAATAATGATTTGGCTCGCACTCATGCACGTGTAAGAACACTTAACTGTTAATAATCCGTCGTTTTACACGTTTATTTATATTCATTCTACTCAATTCAACAAAATTGGAATTTAAAATTTTTTAGACTTTAGCGCTAGAGTGACATCACAGTATAACCAGCAGACTTAAGAGTAGTATTCAAAAGAACTGCTAATCGGCTAAACCAATAAACTTACTTTATAAAAAGTTACGATATCTCTCTAATTCTATGTAATATGATATGTCACTAATAATATTACTTGTGTGTGCGACTGTATGACCACACATTTGTTCCTAGAACTTTACATATTTTTTTTACATAGTTCCACTGCGAATAATTCACATAAACTATTTCTAGTGACAGAGCCAGAATTTCACGCTCTAAAACAACATAAAGCAATCATAAAAATAGAAGTTCGCTTTCTGTAAGCACTAATATGGGTACGCTATATAGACGCCAGCTCGAATTGTCATTCACAATTCTTGTTCAATATCTCCGTTCCTTTAAAAGCAATCCTTATGAAATTTTGCATAGCGGGGGCACTAATTAGGCTCTAAATGTGTGTGTCGTTGCTATAATATAAGTAGTTTTCGAGAACGATCACGAGTACGCCAGCGTGATGGCAGCGTACACACTAAAAAAGGTCTTTATTTCTTAAACTAAAGAGGCACTAATTATTTTGTGTTTGCACTAATTACGCTCTAAAAGATGGCTTAACAATTACTCAATATCATATAACATTATTACTCAATATTTTTGTTCATCACTTTAGTTATAATCTCGAAAATGGTGAAGACATGGCTGTATATACTAGATTCCTTTGTTTTTCCTACATAGAGAAGAAAAAACTTAAGTCTTAGGTACTTAGCGAGCAGCATGTATAGCGTAGCATGCAATTTAGCCAATAAACTTACAATTTTTTCTATGATTACCTCTGCTAAATGAGACTCCAGGGCCAGTCCTTCCTTAACGTACTTTACAACTTTTAGATACGAGTTGGTAGAGAATAAAACTCCAATTGTGAGTAACGGTAATCGCTAAAAGCCGAAATTGTTTGACTGTATTTACTAATCAAGAGCAAAATAAATAAATATAATTATGGCAGACGCAACTACACGAGAGCAATCTGTGACAAAAGTTCCAATGATATACGTTTGTGGAGGTAAATAAAGTTACAACAGAAGTTTTACTCAGCACTATAAAAATATTTAAAATATTGTGAATCACTAAAATAAGCAAGTGTCTCATTGTCGATCTCTTGTTCTCTACAATGCTAGATTGAACAGTTCTGACTATTATTTTGATACTTTTAGCGTGTTATTTATTTTATTTTGTTTAAGAATAAAATGATCTAGTTACCTAAAAATATATATTTTTAATTTATAGAATGTCACCGAGAAAATGAAATTAAACCAAGAGATCCCATCCGATGCAGAGAATGTGGTTACCGTATTATGTACAAGAAGCGAACTAAAAGATGTATCCTTTTTCAAAGAACAAACATTGAGTAAGGCTTGTGATGACTTTAATAATTTAATTTAGCCGAGATGTATGTTAAGCTCATTTATTAAGATTCCTAGTTGTAGTTTACTTAGATTCGAAAGTTACTCCTAGGTTGATTCCAAGCAGGATGTACATTTTGTACTTTGTTAGTGGTAGGACTTGTTCTAAGTCTGGCTTTGTACCACCATCATAATATTTGATCTCTAGCTATAACAACAATGTTAGTAACATAGTCATGGAGTTGTTAAGGACAATACAGAGATCTAGTTAGTAGAATTGAAAGTTATTATAGAAAGTTTCAAAAGTATAAACACCAAAATTTATTAACACTTTTCACAATCAGAGAATCTACTGAGTTACAATGATTTTACAGCAGCATAAATGTCTTGTGAGAAACATGTTCCTGGTAAAGACTAGAGATGTTTATTCAAGGTAACAGATTTTTATAATGGTTAATACCTT
Organism: Eudonia mercurella; assembly: GCA_963082485.1. NCBI lineage: Eukaryota > Metazoa > Arthropoda > Insecta > Lepidoptera > Crambidae > Eudonia > Eudonia mercurella. The sequence continues at coordinate 8,209,524 of OY720023.1, read as the reverse complement.
ATAATATAGTTTTAAATAAGTATAATAATAGCATTGGAAGCTGACGTGGGCAGCTATTCATGACATGCTTCATGTAACTATATAATATATATTTCTTTTAACTGCTTGATGCACGGCTCTGCCACTGACAGCAGCGGTACGCTCATGGCCAGGCCACTGCATGCATCTATGCTGGACTACAAGATGCTGTGAGGAGAAACTGCTAGGGTGACCTCTGATGATTATTTATCTTGTCCTGGATATAGGGATATCCATGTGTACGCTGGGAGTGACACATAAGGAAAGTCAAAGAGTTTAAAAGATATGCCTTCTTGTCCCCTCCAGGGGATCAAGGGAGAGTCTCTCATAACCAGCTGTGTCTCCCTGTGCACAGTAGTATTATGTCTAAAGCATTTTCTCTAGAAGAGAAACAAGAGGCCATTACCTGCATGCTCTTCAGCATGCTTTCAGCTAAATGGAATGTATCATATTTTATTCCTTAACAAGAAATAACAGTGGTTGTCTTTGATGCGCGATGATGCAGAGGAAGGAGGAGTGAAAACATTATTTACTTTATTGAACTGCTGTTATATAAAATGTAACTATCTTTCTAATATAATAGAATTCCATCTGCTTCTGATGTTTTATTTTGTCAAACTTCAGTGCTGCTGATGTTTAAATGGCAGCATCTGATGATATGTCCGCCCTACACTAATTTCTGCCAACAAACTTTTCAAAATAACTGAATCAAATCATGTAAAGATGCTTTATTTTAACGTTGTGCCGACTAATGCTTGACTACGTTTTATTATCAATACCAAAGTTTAGTTCCGTCACTACAACTACTGCAGCCTGAATCTATTTTCCTCAAAAATAAAATACTTTAAACCTAAGAACTGACAGCCTAGATAATATTCAGAAATAAATAATGCGTATCTTAATAAAGGTATCGAGTTTAATGAGGGCAAATTAACAAGCTCCCGCTAGGTGGTTGAGGCTCACTTGGCGTGGCCACCACCACCAACTGGAAATCTGATTATATAGATAATTTGTCGGAATTTGTCGTAAAATCTCAGAATTTGTCGGTCCACCGTTCAAAAGTTATAAGCGGTTCAAGGTGACCACGCCCCAGGATGAGCGCTCATCCTGGCGTGGCCACCTTGTATCTCTGAAACTACGGGTCGTAGCGAAGATCTGATTACACCAATAATTTGTGGATAATTTGTCGGAATTTGTCGACAAACGCCAGAATTTGTCGGTGCTTCTATGAAAAGTTATATCAACTTCTTTTTTTCCCATAGTATGTACAATCGCGTACATGAAGCTTATTAATTTGTTAATTAGTGTAACATTACTATAGTATTAGATTAAGATCCTTATTGTGAAGAGGAAATAAAGAATTTTTATTATTTATTTATTATTGATATTGTGAATAAACAACTTAAAAGGCATAAAGAGTGCAAGTAATTTTATTTATTTATTTATTTATTTTATAATTTATGTACACAAACGAATAAGAAGGTGTTCTACCTTCTAGTAAGAATAGACAAGTACAAGGGCGCTGCTTATTTCACATTGAAATTTACCTAATACCTACTGTAATTATAATAATGATTGTTGAAATTATTCTATTTGTTTTTATGTTAAACTGAATTGGTTGTTTGCCCAGTGGCACGCGCCTTTTCTCATCAAAGGTATCTGCAGAATACCAGTGCCATGACCACACGCGTTGTCACGGCTCAAACTGAGCAGAGGCCTATTTGGTGTACCTACCAAAGTTGCTGTTTATTTTTTAGTTTTATTTTTAATTTAATTTCATTGTTTAGATTCAATTTTTTTTTTGTATGTACTGGTACCCAACAAACTTTTTTCTATTCTATTCTATTCTATTCTAAATTTCTTCCAGCAGGCCCGTAGAAGGAGAAGACACAAAGAAAGGTAGAAAAAGTGTGCACAAAAGAAACAAACAAAGTATAAAATAGTTACGACACAAATTAAACATATACAATAACGATAACACACTCAACCGGAAAGATAGTACTCCTTTACGCGCTTCTTTAATGAGTAAATCGACGTCGACTCCCGAATACTGGGTGGTAGGTTATTCCACAATCTGGCTGCATGAACGGAGAAGGAATAGTCATATAATTAGTGAATCAGATACATATATGGATGAAAATGAAACGAAATCTTACTAATATTATTAAATAATGTGAAGTTTGGATGTCTGTAACTCAATCACGCTTCAAGCACTGGACGGATCGGGATGAAACTTGATACAATAGGTTAGGACCAGGATACTTTTCTCTCGGCATTCCCACAGGAACGGGAACCACGCGAGTGAAGCCGCGGGCGGAAGCTAGTATATTAATTTTATACATGACATTAATTAACTGTCGTCAAACGAAAAAAGTAAACTGGTAGGAATTTATAAAAAGGCTCATTTTAATGCTGTTCAATTCAATAACCTATTCGTAGACTGAACGGAAAGTTTCTCGATAATGATTCATTATGAAATGCGGTCCATGATTGTATTTTGTTCTGTGCTTAACAAAAAATAAATACATAAATTAAATTTGATTTTGTAACGTTCATGAATAGAACAAATGCTACTTTAATTAAACGCATATATTTATTAAGTACCTACTAATATTAACCCACTTAGTCTGACAGGGTGCTATAACACCTCTAAAAACAGTATACAGATGTACCCTAATTATGATACTTTTAAAGTTTCATTTACAACAACACAGCGCCTGGTCGGTCTAAATGGGTTAAGGCCGGGTTTCCACTGACGCGGAGCTGGGCGGAGAGATGCTTAGCGGTGAATGAATTGACCAATCACTATGCTCGAAATCTCCGCTCCGCTTCAATGGAAACAGCACGAGCGGAGTGGAGCAGAGCTGAACGGATATTCATAATAAAACAACAGCGAGGCGATGCGGAGCGGAGGACAGCGGGGCGGTGCGGTGCGGAGGACAGCGGGGCGGTGCGGTGCGGAGGGCAGTGAGGTTGTATAGTGGACGAACGTCAGTGGAAACCCGGCCTTAGAGAAGATGTTTAACTTCTTATTAATGCAATTGTCGTCATCAGTGCTTAATTGGAAAATGGTAATTAGAAATACCTACCTATTAATTTTCTTTGTAACTACTTGTAGCCGTGTGGTGGCGGCTTCTTTTAAGAATACTGTCACACCATTCCTTGTCTTGGATGTCGTAAAAGGCGACTTAACGGACTGAGAACTTCATATACATACATCCAACTGCTTATAGCGGCGACAGGCTCACCACCTATCAGTGATAGACTATCACGCTGAGCACATGTGCAGTAGTAATTTGGTGAAACACGGACTGTGGCAGCAGTAGCTTTCGCGGTGCTAACTGCCTAGTCTCTGACTAACCCTCTAGGGACAATAGTCGTGAATATATGCAGTGGTGGACTTATAATTATAGATAGAAAGTTTAAGTCCACATACAATATTCGTGAAAAATGTATAGATTCGATATTTAATAATCATGCAACAATATAGTCACTCAATTAGAATACTCATAAAATACATTAAAAAAACAAAACTATTTAAACTTCAATCATAAAAAGAGTTTAAAGCATACATAGCTTATTTTCTGTTACTAGCCGCTTGGACGCCTAATTTCGTTTACGATTTTTTGTTCAAAATGGGCAAAAATAAAAGTTGTGACGCGTCAACTAGGCAAATAATTGTTAATTTGCACATCGACCAAGCATGGACGTACAGGAGAATAGCTGATCATTTAAAATGTTCCGTAAAGAAAGTTTTTAATGCTATCGACCATTATAAATGACACGGAACTATTGAAAATGTTCTTAGAAAGGCTCGAACAAGGAAAACTTCGACCAGATAAGATATGCTAATCGTACGTATTGCTAAACAAGACCCATTTAAAGGCTCCAACCAGATTAAAAAAAAAGTTTTTTCGCCTAATGACCCTAGAAACGTCTCGTCAAGACTGGTACGCCGTAGATTAGTGGAAACAAAATTGTTTGAGAGGGTTTCTCGAAAGGTACCGCTTCTTACCAAAGCGATTATTATTCGCTAAAAAATATGTCAATTGGACGGTGCGAGATTGGAAAAAAAGTCTTATTATTTTTTTTATACGTAGCACGGCAAATGATTCCAATTCACCTGATGTTAAGTGAATATGGAATCCAGATGCGACGACTACTGGTGCAGCGTGAAAACAACGCAGCATCAGGTGAAACTAAAATAAACATGGTATATTCAGACGGCAAGCGCTATGTTAGACTTCCAATAAACTATGCTTTTATTTATAAATACACTAGAAGCATAGTCAAGCACGGGGGCGGCAATATCTAGGTATGGGGATGTTTTTCCGGATGTGGAGTTGGACCCGTTCGAAAGATTGAAGGTACAATGGATCAAATGCAGTACAAAAACATCTTAGAAGAGACAATGATTCCCTACTCTGACTACAATTTGCCTGTAACCTGGCTCTTTCAGCATGATAATGACCCTAAACACACCGCCAACAGTTTAAAATATTTTCTTAGGGAATAGCGTATAGCCCTAATTTAAATCCCATAGAAAATCTGTGGCATGTCGTAAAAAGAATATAAATAATTTTAAATGTCGTAAAAGAAGAAGCATAGTAGATAGGTACTAGTTTAATGGGTATATATAGATTTATCTATGAAGGCGCGTGATTGTTGAATTATTGCTTATAACAATTTTTTTAGTTTTAGTATCACTGAAAACTTTCATGCAGCTTAGCGTGTCGAGCCTATTTTTAGCCCAGGACTACAGAACATCTTGTTCAATTATTACGCTTAATTGCATATGATTAGTTCACATTTTAAATTGTGATTTTTAGAAGTACCTGTAATATTTTGAAATAAAGCCTTACTAAACTAAGTATTTTTTTAATCAGCATCCCTATTTTTTTAAACCTCTCGTAACGTTCTTAACTCTCCATGCAACTATCATAAACAATGAATTACTTATATTGTCGATTATAATGTTATGGACTGATTTTTCAACAGTTGAATAACATTTATCCAGCTGATAAAAAGTAACCAAATCAAATTAAAATGTCATCCTATAATACAAGAAACAACGAGATGACAAAATGGCTGTATAATAATCTATTAGGCTAATCAATTTTATCTGGGGATTAAAAATCGATAAAATAGTTAACAAATTTTACAGCATTGAAAATGCGCCTTTTCTGTGTTAAATACACGTGTATTGTTAAATTATAGTCTAATTTAAGACAGGAAAATCAAGGCCATCAGGTAGATACCGCTTCTTAAGGCTTTTTCCAATAAATTAATCTCATGCATTGATTATGTGCATCCGATAAAGAGTCAGACATACGTACACACATATTAAAGTCAATTATTTACGTTATCATTAAATGCTTATATACGCGACTGTACATGTTGTATGGGGAAAAAAGAAGTTGATATAACTTTTCATAGAAGCACCGACAAATTCTGGCGTTTGTCGACAAATTCCGACAAATTATCCACAAATTATTGGTGTAATCAGATCTTCGCTACGACCCGTAGTTTCAGAGATACAAGGTGGTCACGCCAAAATGAGCACTCATCCTGGCGGGGCCACCTTGAACCCATTATAAGTTTTGAACGGTGAACCGACAAATTCTGAGATTTCACGAAAAATTCCGACAAATTGTCTTTAAAGTCAGATTTCCAGTTGGTGATGGTGGCCACGCCAAGTTGAGCCACACGCTTGGTGGCGCATGTTTCATTGTGGTAGAACCGTAGGAGGCGGGGGTTAGCTGTGATCGACGTCGGTTATATGCAGCAGGAGTAATCTATTTAAACTCGATGAAGCTCCATGGCCTTTTATGGTGCTTCTATGGGCGAATGCGCTGATTTCCCGAAATAAGTTCGTGCTGCGCGACATATTGTTGTTGCAGTGCAGAGAGGCTCAAACTTAAGGTGTTGGGAAAGTGGGTGCAGGTGCAGTCGAAGGAACCTGAAGGCGCTATCACCTATCTTCTAGCAGTGGGTACAACGTCAACATGAGGCCCTATCCTAAAAGCTGCTGCAGGGTAAAGGTTCTGTCTAAACTCTGTATAAAGTAGCTAGGAAGAGCACAGAAGTGTCCTTCTATTGGGATTTTTTTCTAATATGATAAGATAAAAAGCGGGTCCATATTGGGTTGCATAAATTAAAGAGGTATATTTTAAGGCTGCATAACGTTTTTGGCATTCTCTTCGTTTCGCATAACGTTCATTCAGAATAAATCATTAGGCATACTTTTTTTCCCATAACTTCTTTTATAATAATGAAATATCATATTGTTTTCTAAAGTTTACGCGAACACTACACATTTAAATGAAACAACTTTTACGGATCTACTCGCGTTTATTTTACTTTACACATTATGTAATGTTTATCCTAACGTTTCGAATCCTTTGCAGGGTCCGTGGTCACAGGAAAACAGGTGTTGGTCATCTCATAATTAGTTAGTAGCTTGTATACCCTCATTTAAATTTAATCAGGTGCGTTCCGTTTTACGCAGAAAGAGCTTACAGTATCTTTTGGTCTGGCAGTATGGTGTTGGGGCTGGGATTTAATATTTTGTATGATGGGGTCCCAGGCTGGAGGTAAACTCCAACCATCTTCTCTATTAAAATTAGGATGTTTTTTAATTTCAATGGCCTCGCGTATCATCCTAGGGATGAATCGTTATTCTCTAGCGAGCACTTGTGGTTTATCAAATCTGATGTAATGATTGGGCCCCTCTAGGGAACGTTCGCATACTGCACTTATTTTGGCGCCTATGCTTGACGGCGGCTATGTGTTCTTTAACACGGGTTCCTATACTTTACGGTAACCTTTTGATGGGGTTTCCCTAACAATCGGCTTGATCAAAAAATGGGGTTTTCCGGTCCTAGCAAAGAGGTTAACCCTTTTGAGTATATATAAAATAAAAGGTTTATAAATATAAAAGCAAACAAAAACGAAATTGAAACCCAGTTCTCATCTTTTAATACAAACTTAATGAAGTACGATTTTTTAAACAGATGTGAGACAAAATATTATACATAGTAGACATTTTTGGAATCAATAATATAATTTAGGCAATAATTATGATTTATGAGTACTACTTATTTAGTGAAAATTTAAAACTAACCCACGTCTCCCTTATTCAGTTGAAAAACATTAAAAATATATAAGTAATAATGTAATCATTAGTTTCAAACTTTCACATTCACATGATATACAGCTTTAAAGTACGTACGTACATATGTTATGTACAAAGTATATATTACCTAATTCCCCCGATGAACATAATATCGGGTAAATCCTTATTTGACGAAATACAATACAAACAGTGATATAAATTGGGTGTTAAACTTGTCCAATGTTCACCCATAAAGAGCTATTATTATTAAACAAATAACTAGCACAAAAAACTATTTTTGATATGGAAGACTCATCAAGGATTACTACATGTACGTATGTATAATATCTAAATTTCGTTTATGGAAGTTGATATGCCAATTTTAAAGATAAGATATTTTGGAAGCTGTTGTTACACAGTATACATACTTGCTATATTATTTATAAAAATACATACAAAAAGTATTATGGTACATATCGAGATATACTTGACTATATTTTAATGTTTTGTAATATGTTTCACTGATATTTCAAGTACTAATTTCTTTGTAATGGACCACAATATGTTACTGTAAGATTTCCTAAATATTTGAGTGGAAGTTTGTAAATAACTTCAATATCTGGATGTCGCATCTAGGTTCCAAGAAATCTTTTTCTACTTCTATTTAAAGTTAAAAATTACTAATAACAAATATACTTAAGCCTTTTAATGGAAGCAAATTTAACAACTTTAAAACTATTTAAATTTAAAATATTTACAAGACACTGCACAATCATATTGAAACAAAATACATACAAGTATGTATATAGTTAAAGCGCATTATTTTGTTTCATACTTCCGAGTCAAACCCCAATAAGAATAATTACATCTTAAATAAACAACAAAAACAAAATTGCACATTAAATATCCTACTTAATATATTTTGGCACTAATTATCTGTGGCACTATAGTTAACTCTTGTTTCTATATCCTGACTTTCACTATTTTCAACTGTCCTCATTTCACTGTCTTTTTCACCGTCGCATGATTTTTCGCAAATCATAGCCTCGTCGTCGTCCTCGGAGTCCCGGCTCGCCCCAACGGCCGCGGCCGACGCGGTAGGCTCTCGATATTCCAACTTCGTGGGGTCCTTCTCATGCAGCTTTCTGGCTAGCGTCTGCAAACTGGCTAGGGAACTAGCACAATCCGTTGTGTCAATGTCTGTCAAACTAACCCCGGCGCGCTCGATCTCAGTAAATGTTCCAAATGGCAGTTTGAACAAGCACTCCAGTCGCATCACATGCATTTTACTTCGGAGATGTTTAGCTAGATGCCCGTGTATTCGAAAGGCTATATTGCAATCGGAACAGCGGAATGGTCTAGGGTTGAAAGAAGTCGCTGCACCGAACGTCGATGTCATCGACACTTTGTTATGGTGGGAACCTGAACGCTCATGCTTCTGAAGATGGCCTCGTGTGCGAAAACTAACGGCACAAACGCTACATCTAAATGGTCTCTCCATGTAATGTATATTGAGATGAAGCCGTAACTGTGAAGGTTTAGTAAATGTTTTATTGCAGAAATCACAAACTCTGCGGCCATCCTCCATAAGTCGGCCAGGTGGAAATGAAGCGTTATCAAATTCCTTTCCTTTGGTTACTTTAAATGCGACACCCCCAACCCCTATAACGACCTTACGGGCTACGGGATCGTGATCCAGCGACGGGAGTTTGACCGAGTCGGCATCAGCAATATTAGGTTCGTCACCTTTAACACTTTCATCGATATTCATTATATTCATTTTAACATTGTTGCAATCTTCACCAGTACTGTCGATCGAATTATTTAATACTTCATCATGGGATTTGATGAGATTTATCCTGGCTTGTTTTAAATATTCAGATACTACGTGTTTCGCGTTTTCTGCGTTAGTATTATTCGCTGTATGTACCCTTTTGGAATCGACACTTACATTATTGGCAGGCGGAGAGGCATCTCTCGCAGCAACAGTATGTTCTACTTTGCACGCTATAATCGGTTTCGTTTGATCCTCTTTTTCGTTCGTCGCTTTCGGTACGTTAATTAATTTCGGGGACGATGCAGATATGGCAACATTGGTTCTAGTAGTTATCACTGGTTTTTGATCGCTCTCGGTACTAGTGGAGCTTTCGACAAATAAGGATTTGTCCATATCGACCTTCCTCACTTTCGATAGATTGCACGTCAGTTGGCTCTGTTTTATTTTGGAATCTTGAAGGGCTCGTTCCGTCAAATACGTGTGTAACATCGGTTCCCCGTTAGACCACTGCGTCTGCGGTTGGGGGAGTTTGGCAGTGTTCGAAGCCAAAGAGGCGAGCACGCTAAATTCGCGTGCGGTCGGTATTTCGGTTACATGCGGAGACATCTTTTCACTCTTGCTCAAGTCCATCGGTTCATTTTCAGAATCTACACGCGAGTCGACGGATGTGCTTCGGGAAAGTTGCTTTTCGGGGCTTAGTTCCAGGGTTGCATTTTCTAAACCTGTCGGTGTGTACGGGTAGGTGGAGGGCCGCGCGCTCGTCAGCAGGCCGGGTGCCGCCGCCGACGAGGGCCGCGCGGTGCCGCCGCCGCCCAGCGACAGCAGGCAATGGGCGGCTTCGTGTTCAGGCAACCGCGACTTGCAGGCTTCGGTATCTGTAAGTTACACATCTGTTTGTGAGACTTTGTACAACAGTATTTACAACTAGCTGTGCCCTGCGGTTTCACCCGCGTTAATTAGCGACTGTTCAACACCTATTAGTCATAGCGTGATGTAATATAGCCTATAGCCTTCCGCAATAAATGGACTATTCATCACAAAAAGAATTTTTCAATTCGAACCAGTAGTTCCTGAGATTAGCGCGTTCAAACAAACAAACAAACAAACAAACAAACAAACAAACAAACTCTTCAGCTTTATAATATTAGTATAGATAAAACCCTCATCGATGTAACTATGGTTCACTTGATAAGTAACACACTATGGATATTAAGTTTACGAAAATTTTGTTGCGAACAAAATACAATTCCGAATTCGAATTCAATACAAATTCAACTATTTAGGTTGCATCCCGCTTGTGGAATTATTTTCAACATTTTTCCAAAATTCACTAGTGAGAGTTAAGAAGTTTTTCTTATCAATGTAGATTACTTAAACTATAGGCATAAACAAACACCTATACAGGTTGACTATTTTATCACCGTCCGAACCTTCTGAGATGACTCCCGTGATACAAACGAACAATTATTGGACCAATTCCCTAACTCGAAAATAAAATTCAGCTGTTCCATACAAAACATCAATATTCATTCGACCAAAATGTATGGAACAGCTGAATTTTATTTTCGATTTAGGAAGTTCATCCAATAGTAAGAGTTGTTCGTTTGTATCACGGGAATCATCTCAGAAGTTTTAGACGGTGGTAAAAAAAGTCAACCGGTATACACCCTGATGGGCATCTTACTTTACGTATTCTTAAATGTTAACGCGAGATAGGAGCACAAGTTATTAACTTACCACTAGATTCTGTTTCGCCTTCGTTTCCTTCGTCACCATCAGAATCCGTTTCATCGTCTGTTTCTCCCGAGCACTGGTTCATCTCTCCACCTTCTCCATCGTTTTCTTCGTTTGGATTTATTCCCAATTCGCAACATTTCTTATAATGAGCTTTACTTTTCATATGCTTGGTCAAATTGCCTTTTGTTTTGAAGCTGGAATCAGAAAGTCTATAATCAACCCAGTGTCTTCCTTGACACATAAACAAAAGTACTCGGTATATAAAAGTCAAAATAGGACCATTAAAAATTTACCTGAAGGCACAGTGGACACAAGTGTAAGGTCGCACGTCCGTGTGAGTTCGGATATGTTTCTTCAACATCGATGGCTTCTTACAACGAATCCCACATTCAGAGCAGACGTAGCGGCCTCTGCCTCTGCCCCGCACGTACGTATATTCTTCATTACTTTCGAATCCTCCTGTTAATTCCTTTTTAGTTGCTGGTGTATTCTCTGCAAGCGCCATTTTATTTTCCTCCGATCTTCTATTGTCCATTGATAATATTGACTAAAAGAATAAAGTATAATTAAGTGTTGCCATTGCAGGGACGATTTACGTGTTTGTATAAATTGTATTTGTTATAATAATTTATACCTGTTTGCTGTCTTTCATATTTCTGTTCCACTGCGACGAGTGAGTCAGTATGAGATCCTGTTTGATCACCGATACGGCGACACTCTGCGGCCGGTGACGTGAATCGTAAAGTGACATAGCAGATGATGCAGACAGCCCGAACGGGTCTGGCGTCAACTCTGATAGTAACTGGAATAAAGATAAGATTTTAATGAAACAACTTTTACGGATCTACTCGCGTTTATTTTACACATTACTTTTTAATGTTTATCCTGACGTTTCGAACCCTTTGCAGGGTCCGTGGTCACAGGGAAACATTAAAAAGTAATGTGTAAAATAAACGCGAGTAGATCCGTAAAAGTCGTTTCATTAAAATGTGTAGTGTTCGCGTAAACTTTAGAAAAAAATAAAGATAAGATCTTAAATATGTTATCATTTTTTTAAATATATATCTTACGGGTAAGCACTTGGCCTTTATCACCTGATGTTAAGTGATAATAAGGCCAAAGTGGAAGCGCACTTCACCCGGGCTCCTCAAATACTGAGGCACTGGCTATCTTATCTCTAGCTGTCGGAACACAATGCTATAAACATTGATGTTATGACGACATATTTAGATAAGATAGTGGTAGCTACCCAGGTGGGCAAACAAGCCCTACCACCAACCAAACCGTGTACACAAACATGTACCCCCCGCTAGGAATCGAACCCGGGACCACTGGGTCTAAGCCGGTGGTCTTAAACACTAGACCACAGAGGCGAAATTCAGGAAATGTATTTTGGATAAAATTGCTTTTACATTGTTTTAGATAAAATATTTACTAGAAAATGATAACATGAATTATAATTACCTGCCAGTTGCTATACATTGATAGGAAGTGTTGGTTTGGTACGTATGTCGGTTGCGGACGATTGATCGTGCAGTAAAACACTTTAGTTGAACATTTCAGTCCTAAATATGTATAAGCATTGCCGTTTAAGTAAAGTTGTCCATATGCTTTTGCTGGTCGCGGTGTTTCTGGTGACACCAAAGGCATAGTATTGGCATTAGGCGTGATTCCATGATGTCTTTTGGGTGTGAATGTTCCCGGTTTTAAGGGTAAGGTACTAGGTCTCAAAAACTTAGGTCTTCTATCTTCAGTAGTAGATTTTGCTGCCACATTTTTTTGAAAATAAGATGTCTCCGATCGTTCGTGGTTAGTAGAAATTATAGCTAGCTCTTGTTCATTTGAATTTTTTTGGACATCCGAAGAACTGGGAACTTGATTATTGTATATTTCCGCTTTCGTTATTAAATTCTCAAAATTGAAATTTCTTACTTCAGCTTCAGGTTTCATAGAATTGTTAAGTTTAGATGAATTTATTCTTTCTCTATTTTTCATTTTATTCGAGAAGATAATATTTGCATTTTCTTTTGAAGTTGGGGTTTTGGGTATACCATCAGATCCTCTTTTTAAAGTTACATCTTGCCTTGCATTTTGTGGTTTGCTAATAGCAAACGGATATGTTTTAACTGATTCTGGCTCATCAACCTTTATTATAGGAACTGCAGAAACATACTGGGATATATTATCGTCAGGTTCTTGTTTTTTTTGGGGTTTTTCACATTCCAAATAAATGGATCTTATATTAGAATTTCTACTACTAGGTAATGACTCATAGTGAGATACGATAGTCTTTGTTGACTGCACAATCATAGGCGCATCATCACGAAAGAGTTTTGAAGATGTTCTAATACTTTCGGTATTCATAAAACTTTTTGATGACACTGTAGAACTTGTAACGTATAAACCAGGAGTATTCGGCCCTGGCATTCCTGGGACATGAGGTATTAGCTTACCCCCATGTAAAATTGTTGTAGCGCCATTCGGCGAAGACGATGGACTCAGCGGGGGCAAAGTCAATGGATTGTAAGCAGTAATAGCGCTAAGTGGCGGAAATTGGAAATGTGTTATATCGTGCAAATTTGGAAGATTCGCACTAGATATTGTAGGAGCAGATGAAATAGATATTCTTGGAGTCTGTGGTTGTGGAGTACTCATTACTTCTTTAGGTGTAGGCGGATTATGCATGAACGTTCCTCCTGAATGTAAACCAGATCGAACAACAACACTATTTGCTTCGGAATCGTTAGCTAGTTTTGAAGGAGAAAGGCTATGTTGAATAAGTATAGGTGACAATTGATTTTTACTTGGTTCTATACGCAATGTTGTGGTTCCGCCGGAGTGATCAACAATTTTGACTTCGCCACCAAACATTTGAAGTGACGTGGAGTTATGTCTCATGTGTGGCAAAATTTCGTCGATTGCTCGCAGCCCAGTGGTATTAGTGTCAATACATCTTATTTTAGACTGCGAGTACAAATCCATAGAACGTGGTGAAACATTTTCTATTAACCTCGGGCTATAGCTATCAGTTCTAGTTTCGATCCTTCTTTTTGGGCTAGCCATAGGTTTCAATTTAATGTTATCGCTTTTTCTTGATACATCATTTGAACTCTTTGTATCTACAAGTCTCGTGTTTCCGAGTAACGGTCCAGGTGATGGCAACGGAGCAACTATATCATTGCATTCCGATTTCATAATTACAAGGTTATCTGGTTTAGTTCTCAAAGGACTAGATTTCAATGAAGCATTTGTTTTTGGAAACGAAGATTGGGTTTCAGGTAAGCGAACATTGATAGAATGACTTCTCACAAATATATTTTCGGGTCTTCCAATTTTACTGTCTTTTTGACTACCATTAACAGTTGTAGAAGCAGAATTTCCTTTACAATAATACATTCTATGTATTTCTAAGTTATCTGCACTTCGGTACGTTATTTGACATAAAGGACAAACAAAAAGAGGTCCTTGTCCATCTACCAACTCGCCTGATACTGGAACTAAACCATTGGCTTTGGTCTTCAAAAGAAGATCTTTTATTATAGATCCTTCTGGATTAAGTGGATGCTTTTGATGATCGATTTGCGAAAAGCTCTCAGAGTGTGATCTCTTTCTAAAGTTATTTTCAATCTCGTTGCTATGTTTTGTCAAATTTAGCGGCGATGGATCGATTTTTATATCAAAATGATCATTTAAAAATTGTTTACTTTCTGCGATCTGTTTTATTTTACCATATTTTTTCTGTAAAGGTGTCTCTATTACATCTACAATAGCTTCGTTATCTGATATAATTTTGGAGATATGTTCCGTAAGAAAATCGGCATTCGGCGAAATTGTCTTTTTGATTTTATCTTTGTCATCACCATCTTGATAAAAGGCAACTCTGAATTTAGGCTTGTAAATTGATTTCAATTTACTGTTTTCACTTGTGAACAAATTCACATTGGTCTGTGTCATGCCATCGTTAGTTAACTCTGGAGAAGAAAACTCCCTGTTTCTCAAATTTTCATTTCGAACGTTTGATGAATCTGATCCGAAATCAGAAACAGGCGTGGGAGGCATTGATGTGTCACTTTCTGATCCGCCAGATAAATCCTCATCGTTTATTCCAGCAGATACATCAGATCCTTGTAATCTTAGTGCATGAGTTCTTGATCTACGATGTTTGTATAAATTAGATTTTGTTTTAAAAGCAAAGCCACAAGGTACACAAGGATAGGGTCTCTCATTTGTATGGGCTCTGATATGTTTTTGAAGTACGGAAGGCTTGGCACAAGATAATTTACAATAGGGGCATATATAACGTCCACCTATTCCACTATTATAGGATTCCCTGATAAAATCGTTTTCAAGGTTGTCAGTCTTATTTAAAAATTCATCAGTAAAACTGGTCTGACCAGATACTTGAATATTATTATTTACATTACTTAATCTACTATTTTCATCATTAAAATTAGTTTGTACATTCTTCTCCACAGCTTCTTCGCATATCTGCTTATCTGGTTTCAGTTTTATCTTTTCTATTTCTGGGTGACTTGATGCGATACTCCCGTTGGAAATCAAAGTATTGCAGTTTGATTGTACTACATTTGTCTCTTTGTGTACGCTCTCTCCGGCCTTATTGGAGTTGGCCGGAAATACAGAAATAGTAGATGCCATTTTTTTAAACTTCTTGTGAAGATAGCTTTGGTCATTGTTGTTGGAAAAGTTACTATCTAGACGTTTTTCCTGTGTAAGCGGCATCGTACCCGCGCGTTTTGTATCTGAAAACAATATAAAACATTTTTATATTCCTTGCTATGTATTGCCATATTCGTAATGGTAAAGATATTCAAATACAAAACTAGAAACAGAGCTCTAAAATACTAAGACTTGACGCAATGCGCATGTGTGATGTTGTTTCTATTGGTTTACAATGTGACATCATCGTGACGTAGTCGAAAACTGGCTGACATTCGCTTCGTGCGAGGATATCCCCACTCATTGAAATTGCTTTTTTTAATGGCTGCCTAATTCTT
>OY720023.1:8167239-8193663 GCA_963082485.1 Eudonia mercurella | reverse complement strand
CAGGTATGGAGGACGAAGTGAACTCGGTTGCAAACTTGCAAGTGTGGGTGTGTATATATCTATAGATACAATCTGACTGCGTGTAAGGGTACGACGTCGACCTCGCTTTGCGCTCACTAGTCGTTTGTGGACGGCTGCGTTGGTGCGTTCCGAGAAGGCGTTACAATTTCTGAGAACCGGAGACAAGCAAACCGCTCGCTAACAACGACCCAGCAAATAATCGGTGTACGCGGCACGCACACTGCTACAGGTTACACAATCGGGACATTCTTAATGCTCGTTTGCGATACCATATTGATTAACAAATGACTAGGCTAAAGTAATAGATAAACAACGGTCGATTATTTAAATTATGTACTTACTCATTATAATTTGAATACTAGTTTAGACATAAAAGGGACATATTTGAGTTTAATTGATCGTTGGTGTTTAATAATTCGGAAAGCAGTCTGACGAGGCGAGCACCGAACACAAGTGTTGTAATGAAACAAAGGAATCCCGGGTGTCGGCCGCCGCCCGCCGGCCTGGCGCCAGGCCAGGCGGCCCTGGTGACGCCCGCGTCGCCAGCCGCCCGCCGCGGCCGGCTGACACCTCTGCTACGCTCGCTAACACCACATACAAACGTATGCGTATAGCCGCCATGCGCAATGAGATAATGAACACCACAATATAAGAGATGATAATTGCTCGTATCAGATCAGAGTGCAATCCGTTATATAGAATAGGTTAAACAACCATCACTTTAAACATAATGGGTAATAGCATAATTTTTAATTCTCTTTCAAAACTAAGTAAAGCTGACTGGCAAAAACTTTACCGAATGGTACTCTTATAGTTATTTTGTCTCAAGACATTGAATAGCTTGCAAATACCTATGTTATTAATAAATAGAGGTCAATAGATTTTTATGTCAAGTGATCAATACCTTTCAACAGTTTATCATTGGCTCCTGATGACGTAAACATAGCAATAGGTAAAGTCACTCACTTTTATCTAGGAAACATGTTTGACAGTTTATACCTTATCATTAACAACATAAGGCTGAAAATAAGTGAACTATGAAAAAAAACTCTGACTATGCGGTGTTTTACTGCAAATTTAATAACATAAGAGTGAGAGTAGGTAATGCAACTTCATTCGAATAGCCATCGTCGCTACGCTATGACCCAAAATATTCCGCAATGGTCTGTTTATAAACTTTGCATTTAAGGTTGCATATAAGTTTTACATTAATTCATAAATTATTATAAAGATCTACAAATAATTCCGTAGTAAGGTTACTAAAAGTTATTCTTTCAACACACATATTATTCCTATAAATAAAGATAGGTAAGTATATATTGTCAACACATTTATACTTTTCACTGCTATTACTATATTATTTATTTATGTTTATATATAATAGTATCATACTACCAGTTCTTATAGTATTTATAGTACACTTAGACTTAGTAGAGATAGTCTGAGCATCAAAAGCAACGATGAATATGTAGGTTTTATCTTATCACAATGCAAAATCTTACTTTTTTAATTTTAACACAATATACTTTTTAATCATTTTTATATAGAACTCTTCAATGAAAAGAATATTACACTTTATTTATGTAAATAGCTTTGACACTTGCTTTGTAAAAACAATCATAACATAAACCGATCAAAATATTGAAACGCAGACTTTGTTGGTACGCTTGTAAAACAAAACGCAATAGTGAGAGAAATAATCTTACCGCGGTTAAATAAATCAGTCCACCATTATATTAACGTTGTCTTGATATCATTTGTTTACGCTTCCAGAATAAATGTCAACAAGTCCGATAGGCTGCATTTCACCCGCGCGCAAGTGAATCATCGTTAATAATTGCGCGACGATCCACGCCGCATACACACACACACACGCACACCTGTAATGTCGTCACACGCGTCTCACTCGGCCCTCCAAGGCACCAGCTACTTTCTTTATCACAAATATTAATTATCGCGGTGTAGATAACGAGATGTATATTTATTTTCCTTTGGAGTGTATAGTGTAGCCAGTGGCCGTACACTCGAGCCGAGTAACGCAACCCAAGATACAGGGTTCCACGCCGCGGATGACTGTACAACTGTTTGTACCAGTCGAGTCGTTTCGTTTCGCTCCGCGCCCCCGCCCCCCCGCGCATCACCCGCGCGCCGCTCCGACTGTGCTCCCTGCGAGTAGTGATTCATGTCGCGTTTTATCTATCTCTCTCCTTCACCGCAACCGGATCGGCCGTTCTACGTAATCTATTTATACGTATCTATGCACGGACTTTAATACCGCGATTATAGTGCCATCTTCTGCTTAATGACGACGAAGAAGTTACTTCATAGTACGCGTGTAAATAAATATCAACTTGCTTTGTTCGTATAATCCCCAATGTAAAAATATGCTTGTACAGTGATTAAATTATGGAAATACTTCGGACGGGTTATCATGATTGCCTGCTTACGTAGGTATCTATCGGTAGCGCGAGCGAACGCAGTGTAATTTTCATGCAGCACTGATTTCGTAACGGTTGCGCTCGACTAGAACGGTTATTGGCTTTGTATACAAGCGTCAATACAATATTATATTAAAGATAATAGAGAAAACTATGACTTACCTATGTGTAAAAGATAAGCAAAGAGCGCTTATATTATGTTATTACAAAAATCGTGAAACATCTTGAATCTGTAATGTTTAACGTCAAATGGCACTTTCCTATATATAACTTATCTCGTGAACTTATTATCAGCAAGACCTCTTTATCAATAACTTCATACATTACCACAGACAAATAAGCATCACATTATAGTTATTTATCTATAGTAGTCGCTAAGCTGTTGAATGATAATATTTAACATAGTCACATCACATTATATTTGCAATGATAATTGGTAGGCGCTTATCACTGGTGCGGAGGCGATGACGCACGCGCCTCGCTGATAGTGCCACTCGCTCGATTGTGAACAGCTCGCAGGAAACAGCGATACACTGACCTGCCAGTGCTGTTCTATTAAAGTTGCAATATATAAAAAAATATTAACGAATTGTAAAAAATTCTATAATCTTAAAATAGTATTTAAAAGTAACATACTACCCGCAGGAAGAATATTGTGACTGGTTTGAAATCTGGATAGGTTAGACTAAAACGCACAATAACGCTCAACATTGTAAGAGTCACTCAATTATAAACATCTGAAGTGAACCCACATAATAAAGTGTTAGTCTTGTACAACAACATAAGTGGCAGTTAATGCGATGCTATGACAGCTGTTTCGCGAATGGCATGCGAAGCGCGGGGGCGCGGGGCACTTGTTGCGTTGTTTGGTTGGCTGGCTGGCGTTCGCGCCTGTTGCCGAGCACATACGTCACGCCGCGACCTTGGGCCACGCGGCATGGGGACTCTCTGGCTCTGCATCATCATTCAAATGCCATGTTACACAACATACCTGTGTATTCGTTAATTACATATCCACGTGCTTATATTCTGTAAATATTCTATTTCCCATTTGGTCAGACGATGTGCTTGTAAAGGCGCTATTTTATTTTAGTTAGATCAGCACAATATAATAGCATCCGATGTGTACGGCATCGCGGTTATAGGTATATTCAATAAATGTGTGTGTTGCTCCGAGCGGGCTCGGGCGCCATAATGTCGCGTGGGCGGGAAACCCGTCTTGGCAGCGCGCTAACTACCGAAATGAACATCTACGTATAAACAAAACCTGCTTACGTGTATTTTTGATACTCTTTTGTACTTATGAAAGTTAAACAGTGTACATAATTACGTAATAAGTAAGTAATACGGATTATTATAAAATTTCCTATCAAACATTTATGAGTGTTTATTATTAGTACTTAGCGAATGATCGATCAGCAATCGTGTAACAAGTAGGTACCGACAATACGTCAGCGTCAGTTGGTAATAATGACTGAGCGTACAATGCTAATGGAAGAAAGTGTTAGGTATTGAGCACAAATCAGTATATGAATAATAAGCAGCTAGATTTTATGATACTGCTTCGACGACACATTAAATCTGTAATAATTAGATAAGAGTACAACACTTTATTTGTTTAATCAGATAAATTATAACGCCTATAAAACTAAATAACTATGTATAATCGTTAAAGAGCGAGAAGAGTTTAATCAAATGAAATTTTAAATAAATCAGTGAGCCGCCCGCCGGCACCGTCCGCCGCCGCCGTGTCGGTGGAACGTATAATAGGCTCCCCACTTGGTCGGACTTCCCTCGGAACCGGGTCATCGGCTGGCTGGCCTAACCGCTATGCCGCCGCCTCGCTGCCGAGACGGCCGCACCCGTTCTACCACCAATTTTATCTCGCTAAGAGCTTTCTATGGGCTGGCCACGTCACACCTACTTATTAAACACACGCCGGACGAAGATTATATCAAGCATTATTGAAAACACAGCAAATAGAACCTATAATTGTAATATTACAAGATTTATTAAAATTATCTTATATTATATCCTACTTAAGTCAGAAGATTAAAGACAGGTAAAGCTTGCAAGTTCGTTAACAGGTATTCATCTAACACGGAGAAAAAGTTCTTTAATGAATCATACAGTGACGAGTTGCGCTCTATTCACGTATAACTTGTTTAACCAACATTGTCTTCAGCTCATTCTTCTTTTCATAATAATGCCTTTGTTGCAGATTTAAGTTGAAATCATAATGTGTACTTTTCATCTTTAGGAGGTCTGTCTCCGTCCGGTCCAGATGAATCAATATTTGTATATGAAGCTAACACAACCCGCAAAACCTTTCACGTGGACTTTTTCGTCTGCATTATCTAGTTTGACATCAATGCTAGCGTTTGACAAGCTTATAACAGGTTTATTTGTAGGTTTTTTTTGTAAATTGGAATACTTAACCGTTTTCTTAGAAAAAAAAATTGTGCACTTTGCAAATTTTAAAAATACACGGTAGCTCCTCAAACGTATGCGTAGGGTAGTGGCTCCATTGTTCGCTACAGTACCCCGGTGTTAAACACCGGTTTTTGTCGCCAAAAAATGATTCTATGTCATTGGAATTTTACTAAATGACTAGCTAAAGCAGGGGCCTATATTAAATTTTAGCTAAAGTCAAAAATATATAACAAGCTAAACCCTATTTTTAACAATTACAAGGAAAAGTGCGTCGATCACTAGTACACACCTTACTTGTATACTTATTGCACAATGATTCATTGTAAAATATACAATGGACTCTGCACCATTCCCAAAACTGGCTAAGCCAACCGGTTTAGACCCAGAGGTCCTGGGTTCGATTCCCAGCGGAGGGTACATGTTTGTGTACTCGGTTTAGTTGGTGGTAGGGCTTATTTGTCCGCCTGGCTTCCTACCACCATCTTATCTAAATATGTCGCCATAACATCTGCGCTTGCATCATTGGCCTTACCATCACTTAACATCAGGTAAGATCAAGGCACTGTGCTTACCCGTTAATATAAAAAAAAACTGTATTTAGAGTAAACAATTATATGAGCTATAATATAAATCATTCATGTTACCCTACATTTTTAATATTTCTTTCATACATACTTTCAATCCTTCATCCTATGGAATCCTTTATCGGTGTAAAGAATATCCTACAAAGTTATGAGCTGTAACTATACTGTAACGAGACAAAAACAAATAATTATTAAAATTATTGCCCTTATAACGATTAATTAGCGATATCCATGTTACAGTGTTATCTAAAAAATATATCTCATACATAATAAAACGTAACTATTATTATTTTTGCTACGTTTATTATTTATAATTTATTCACTACATTGATGTAGATAAACAATTATAATAGAACACAAATAGGTATTACACTAACCCCCTTACAAATAAACAAAGAATAAGGTCCGAATAGTTAGTTATTACGTGTTTTGTCTCTTTTACTCTAATGTGAAATGACGTTTACATGACAGAAACAAAACACGGAATAACTATTCGGACATTATTCTTTGTTTATTTGTTAGACGCTAAAGATGTTGACAACAACAATTATTAGTTCCAGAAAATGTAACGTAAAGAAATCACGTATAAGGTGTTTTAAACATTTACCCTATTTTTAATGACTTAAGCATGAATATTTGTAACCTAAAAAGTTATTAATAAACACTGAATTGACGTAACAAAAGAGTGACGTCATAGTTTGCCATTGCCATACAATAAAAAAATCGTTTTGTCAGGTGCTAAAAAGTTTATCTATTGACTAAACAGTCACCTAACCAATTATATTACGCCTTTACAAAAGTGAAGTGATTGATGGTTGTGTTCTTGGAATGAGCTTTATCGTCAAATTGATATCGCCAATCTATTCCCTAATAAAATTTAGCTAATCTGGTAACGTGTACGACTTAATTTGTAAGTAAAGTAGACCGGAAGTAGTACGTAATTAATTACACTAATAAAAATGTATATACCTTTTTGGAATACAATAAATATTCTAAGTAGATAGGTGTATAATAGTGTACTATAGATTTTAACTATAAATAAAATAAAATAAATGTTATTGCCAGGGTTGTAGTACATCAACACTAATATTACAAAGAGATAAAATTTGTTTTTTTTGTTAAGAGTAGAGCAAACTTTCTTCAATAACGCTTAATTCCCGGTGTTGTCAAAACTTAAATGCAGTTTTACTTAATTTTAAATTCGACAACATGGTTTTTAGGAAAAAGAAAACTACCGCCTCTCGAACTTCCCCATACTAACCCCAATAATATACTTATATTTCATACATACATTTATCTATATCTTTTATTGGATAGCTAACAATTTGATTGTTTTTACAATTATAAAATTAGAGTAGTTAGAATGTCTGTAATTATACACAAATAGTTTTATAGTTTTATTTTTCCACAAACAACAAACTGCACTGAACTTCGAAGACGAACGACGAAGTGTTCTCAGAAAAGAGCATCTATACCAATTCTGTGCAGGGTTCGTGGTCACAGGGATCATAATATGTGATGTTGGCGACTGACCGGAGCGTATCTTGGTAACGTAACCAAAAGGTACGTCCATTCGCGGCGAGCTTGATAAGTCATTGCTGACTGACCGATAACAGGGCGGAGCTCGCAGTGAGCAGCTCGTCTCACTGCATTGACCATGCGAATGTTCACATTGAACATGTTACGTTACGGCAAAATGCTCCGGTCAATCTCCACCTTAAGATAAACGCGATTCAATCCATATAAAAATGTTTTATTTTAATTTGTGTTGTTAATATTTTAGAAAACTATACTTTATATATTACTTTTTAGAATTTTTTCTTAAAAAGGCAACGTTTATCTTAAAAATGTCGTAGTGGCATAGCTGCTTTTCTAAAATATTTATATGGTTATATTATATACATCATACATTACATTTATACATATATTATTACATTTATACATTAGAATTTTTCCTTAATATTTTTATTTAATCTAAAATTGCAGGTTTATTTTGAATAAAACTTACAGTCAGAGGCATATTCTTGATTATTAAAATCAGTCCACTTTTATTATATTCTATTACGTCCCGGTCAAGGATCAAAACTATTGTGACATCGAATAAATTTAGTCATTTATATTTGAGGAATAATCTGCTGGCCCTGAATACACCCTGTATTATTCATTAACATATTTGTTGTTCATAGTCATCGCATTTTTGTAAGTTTCGGATTATCATCGAGTAGGTATTACTCATCTAAATATTCATGCAGATTTTTGACCAAAATAGTTTATTATTTGTTCATTTTCATCATCGCCGTTCATTATTATCTTAACGCCAAACATCTTCTTTACGCAGATGACAAAAAAGTTTTCATGCGGGTCAATACACTTGAAGATTGTCTCCTTTTACAAAACGATCTAAATAACCTTTTCGATCATTATAAAAACAATAATATTAATTTAAGTTTAAATAAATGTAACAGCATCACTTTCACAAGAAAAAGGACACCTATTTTATTTCAGTATAAATTTAACAGCGCTGTGATTGAGAGGGTTGATGTGGTGCGGGACCTTGGTGTCCTCCTAGATCACAAATTGATAATGTCCCGAAATATTGATAAGTCAATAAAGCGTTTCGCAATCTGGGTTTTGTCATCCGCAAATGTCGTCCATTTAATTCATTAACTACCCTTAAAGTAGTATATTATGCTTACGTACGAAGTATACTTGAATACGCTAGTCTATCTGGTGTCCACGATACAACGTCTACAAACAAGAATAGAGCGCATCCAAAAAAAGTTTATACGTCACCTAAACTATAAATTTAATAAATCCGAGTCTTATCTGGATAGCTGTCGCAAGTATTTACTACTTCGTCTTGAGGAGCGGCGCCAAGTGTTGGACATGGAATTGCTATGGGACTTGGTGCGTGGCCATTTGGACTGCCCTGAGCTGCTGGCGGACCTGTCCCTCTGTGTACCCTCTTTTCGTACACGACATGCCCCAATTTTTCACACACCATCACACCAGACCGATTACGGTATTAATTCTAGTGATGAATGACGATTACGATTTCGATTAATCGTAATCGACGATTATTGATATTTCACAATTAACCGTAATCTCCAATTTATCGATTATTTAGTGACTACTTCTGACATTTATTTTCCTCAACCAGACGCTGATGTATTTTACCCCCCGCCCGATCCTCTAAATGACACTACACATTTACAGAATACACTAAACATGCACACTAATTTAGGTCCAAGACACCGTACTCGTAGAACAAGGGTACGAAGAACCGGTTCACACGTGCTCTATACCAGGTACAGACATGTACCTGGGCGCTTCTCTCCTCCTCCACGGCCCGGTCTACCCGAGCCGAGGTCCGAGCCTTTAGAGGCGCCCTCGAGTAGTTTCGCTCCCCGATCCGATCCGAACCCTTCGGAGAATCTAGAAGGGCACGGGGACGCGCACTGGTGCGAAAAGTGCGGTCTAGAAAACCTCCGAAGGTGATTCGTTTCACACGGCTTGAGGAACCCTTTAGGTTCTCGCCGCCCCCAAACAAGCCCGTTGAAGCTGAAAATGCCGTCTGAGGCAATCAGCAATCTCTCTCCGAAAAAAAGATGTATTTTAGTTTTGAAAAAAAACTACACAATATTGCTTTCTAAAACAGCAAAAAAATATCTCTCAATCAATCATCGTCTGTGGCGTCTCTCTATTGTTGGATTAATTCAAACCGAAAAACGGAACAGATTTATGCCCGAAAAGCTAGAAATGTTATTTTTTGAAAATAGACAAAGTTGAAAAAATTCCACGAGCGGGATTCGAACCCGCACCCAACTATGCTATCGTGGCTCAATCCAACTCGCCGAAATTAATCAACACTATCTATTTTTGACCGCCTGAAAGGGAAGGGTATTGTTCCTAGGAGCCCTATTCAATGTCGACAACTACATCATCAACATCCGATCTTAATATTTATACAAATATTGAAAGATCAGTTAAGAATTAGGCAAGCTATATTTATGATTACTTACATATAATTTTACGCAAATATTGTTGCGAACAAATTACAATTTGAAAAAAAATAATTTCAAATTGTAATTTGTTCGCAACAATATTTGCGTAAAATTATATGTAAATAATTAGAAATGTTATGTTTTTTGAACAAAAATTTAAAGTACTTTAGTTTTAATTATTGATTTTTTATAAATTTTATTTGATTTTTCTTATAGTAATAAATCGTATGTTGATTAATCGATAATTTGTTTTATTTCAAAACAAATAATCGTAATCGTAATCGTAATCACTAAGAGATAATCGTTCATCACTATAATTCTACTCTTACGCGTCTTCCACGCATTTACAATAAGAAATTCTTTAGCTTCGATATTTTTTTCGAGACAAAAAACACTTTAGAGATAAGTTAAAATTAAGCCTTTTCTCCCCTTATACTATTTACACACTCCATGTATTTGTTTACATAATTTTAGTATTTATTTAAGTATCATATAAGTAGATACAAAAATAAAACATTATTATTTATACTATTATTTGTTAATATTATCTACTTAAACAGTAACTATTTTTTATATATAGTTTTTTATAGACTGTTTTGTGGTTCACAGATTTCACCTTAGTCCTCTCGTTTTATGAATACTTAATGTGATTATTATAGTTGTAGTGTTTAAGCATCATTTATAATTACTTTTATATACTTAAGTATTTTTTTGTTATTAACCTAAGCTAGAAAAAAAACTGCTGGAGCACAAGCCTTCCCCATGGATGGATAGGGAGAACGGGCCATAAGCCACCACGCGGGCTCAGTGCTGATTGGTGGTTGTTAACGACTGCTAATGCGGTCGGGACCAACGATTTAACGTGCCTTCCGAAGCACGGAGTAGCTCGAGATGATAAAATTTTGGTCACCCATCCAATGACAGGCCTTCGCGAAAGTAGCTTAGCTTCAGCAAATCAGACCGAGCGCTCTCATCTCCTCTTTTTATTAAATAATAATAATGTAAATCTTTACTCTATCAACGTTTTTTAATTTTAATTAACTACCAACCTACATAAGAGTATATTTCAACTTTACATGGTAAACACATTTAGAGGTGAAATAATACATACTTATAAGTATAAGAAACGCTACATGTATCAAGAGAATGGCGTCATTCTCCGCGAATTCAACCACTCGTAACAACGACCGAAATACGCCATATGTATGAATGCGACAATAATACTCGTGAGTCAGGCTAGCCGTGCCACTTGACCAAATAAATAACTATTCATTGTTACTATAGTCTTTCCTCAACGACGTTCATTGTCTTTTGCATTCAGCAACACATTATTATTGCAGTTATAATATTTTATAAATTATATTAAAACATTACAAAAGATTTTAATATATTTTACGTGATGGCAGCAAAGAAGCAGGTAGTCAGCTGTAATTGTTGCGAATGTTAAAAATTGGTTGGTGACCTCTATTTTAAATATTAAAAGAAAGTGTCGAACTCTGGTTCTGGTCGAACACCGGTGCCACTACATAAAATATAAAAAAGAACGGTTGCGAAGCATAATAAGAGTTGAAATATCTTTATGAAATATGCGATGATGATATCTGGGAAGCCCGAAATAATTTCGCATTACAACGACGTCACAAAGCGAAACTCGTTAGGAGTTGGAGCTCTGGGGATCGCCTTTGGAATACTTCCAATGTGCATTCCCTACACCTACACGTCGGATATTGCGCGCTAAACAAAATATAAAACAACTCTTCAAGAGATAGGTAATCGTGAGCAACCTAACAAATAATTTATAGTGATTTTTTTTACTGGGTCTGTATGGAAAAATCTGAAACTATATTAGTTAATAATCTATTATTAGAAATTATTAGGTTTTGCAAATTTTTTTATTAAGAGTAACTTATAGGGGTTAAACACGCCTTCACATCTGATTAGGTGCCACAAATTGCTGTTAATTATTGATGATGATAGAAGTATTTACTTTCTACTTTTGATTTTTAAGTGCTAATTGCTGCACTGAAGCTGAATTAAATATTTATAAAATACAGTGTAAAAAAATTTACTGTTTATAGCGTTATGTTACTTATCTGTGGTATTTCATCTGTAAAAATGAATCTGCATAGCCATCGGTTGCAATAACCGTTGGATAGATATCTGCATAGCCATCGGTAGCAATAACCGTTGGATAGATGGCACTCTGCCGCTAAAAAGCAGTCAAAAATAAAAAAAAGTAGTGAAGGAATTCAGTGCTTGCGTCAGCCTTCCCGGTAGCATAATGGTCAGTGCAGCCGCCCGGATTGCGGACGACGAAGTTCGATTCCTGGCTGGGTCGGGTAGGCATTTAATTTTTTCACTGTATTTTATAAATACATACATATTTGTTTACTTTCTAACAATACAAATACTAATTGTACCATTCGACGAAAACGAATACTTTTTTCAAATGAGTATCTTCGCTCCAAAACTTCTTGTGAATTGCTTTGACTTGAATGTAATCCCCAAATAATCGAACACAAACATCATCGGATAACGGGTGCTTTTTGTTTCATTGATAATTAATGTAATATTCAATTGATATTGCTAATACGAGTAATCGTATTCATTGCATCAATAACAATTATTATTAACCCGAAATAAATACCTAAATAAATGTACAAAATAAACTTTATGTTATCTATAGGTACTGCGATAACATATTATGTGCGCGATAAACAAAGATATTACAGATTTCAAGGGTTTGTTTGAAATATTGTATAATTCAAATTTATACCTAAGCAGAAGTTATTATCATCTTTTCTTATTTGCTAATAAAATATGTCCTTTGGCCAGGAAGATAACGCAGTAAGTATAACACTTTTTTAACCCGAAACCCTTGCAACACTTTTTACACGAGAACAGAGAGCAAGTAGTTTCTTAGCGACACTTGAGCTTATTGTACGAAGGAATCTGTCATTCTTTGACTGAAGCAACAAATAAAAATAAACTTTAAAAGAGGACAGTAAAATTATGAATAGGATAAGCTTTTTATTATGTTAGTACTCTACAACTGTAACTTCTGACTGAATTATAAAACACTGCGCTTCTTTTAGAAAGCGTATAAAAAAATCTTAACCCATTCAACGCCAATGACGGATATATCAGACAAACCATTTCCGTTCCCACTACGCCAGCGACTGATATATCAGACAAATAAAGCAGTAGAAACCGATCTTTTATTTTTACATGCCTGAAAGAATTTATTAAGTTTTTGTCGGTATTTCCAAACATTTAATATCTAAAGCATAAAATAAAGTTACAATTGCAGAATATCTTTATGTCTTTTCAGTTTAATTTCTAATAAATTCAACCCTTTTTTTTGGCCAAAATTTAAGTGATTTTTACCTTAATATCCAGTGCCAAAGTCTGATATTATACGAGACCAACAGTGATGCTACCAATACTTACACAATTATCGTAACTATTTTAGTCGTGTTTCCTCGATTTTTAAGTAGTTTTAAATTCATTTGATGTTTAGGAATAGCTTTATTACCGGCTTATTTTAAGATAAAAATCTTTTATGTGAAATAATAAGTTTTGCTCCATACATATATGACGTATTTTGCTTAACAATCCACGTATTTCTCAACACTACCTTGTTGAAACTTGTAAACAGTGTTAAACGCCAGTGTCTGATATATCAGACAGGAATTGACGTCAGAGACGATGGATGTTTCTAGAATAATTTATTTAGTGATGTGAATAGAAGGTATTTTCAACATATTTTTTTAAAACTTACCTTACATATTAATGACATAATCGTTGCTATTCTTATATCGCATTAGTCTTGTGTCACATGTAACTGCAAAAATGACTAACACCTAGGAATTAATTCGAATATTAGAGGGAGAAAACAAAATTTTACTAGTAAAATTTTGTTTTCTAGTAAAAATTAGTTAAAGTTAAAGTTTACTAGTAAAAATCAACCAGTCCCAGAAGCTTGGATTGAAATTTAGTTAGAAAACCATTCCTTTTTCATAAGTCTTTATTTTAACCCCATATGTTTTATCGTAGTGATGTGTATTTATATGTATATGTATGTATGTTTATAACACTACATTTTCAGCATGGAATATACGTGTTGGCACTAGAGAATGTGTTTGCGGTATATCATGGCGGTTAAAAGTTAACAAATATTTAGTTGAAATTGGAAATCAAATATATTTACAAAATTGTCGATGTTATCACCGGAAGCATTCACCTCACTAAAATACGGTAAATACCACGGTAATATCTCTCTGAGAATTTATTTTGCTTCTTCTCTTTACTATTAAGTCCATCCGAACTAATAACGAATTAATAAACTACTTCGCGCTGGGCCGTGCCCCAGCAGTGGGGGCATAAAAATGAGCTTATGATGATAAATAAGTACTATTATACTTCAAAGAAAGATTTCGATGCTCCTAATAATAATGCAATAAATATATATGTATAAGACGCATAATATTAATCCCTATCACAAATAAATAGGTTTGATGCAAAAGTATGCATACTTAATACATGACAATTTTGTTTAGGTACTCTACACCAAAATTATTTATGCTGTAATTTGTTAATTAAAGAACGAGTGTTTTTTTTTATATCAGAAGGAGGCAAACAAGCAGGCGGGTCACCAGATGGGAAGCAATTACCGCCGCCCATGGACACCTGCAAGACCAGAGGAACTACAGATACGTTGCCGGCCTTTAAGGAAGGAATAGGCTCGTCTCCTGAAGATCCCTAAGTCGTAATGTTCCGGAAATACCGCCGCTGAGAGTTAGTTCCACATACTGTAATTCGTGGTAAAAAATTACGTGAGAGTAGGAGACTGCCATCCATCAAGATGGTGTGGATGGAAAGACAGTCGATTGCTTGTAGTGCGGTGAAGAAAAAGGTGTGATATTTATGACGTTTACACAAATTTAGGTCTTTAATTGTTTCTTTTATCTACACTAATATATTTACTTACCTATAACCACCAATAAAGCTGTTATGAAATTTCATTATCTGGAGTCCACAGAGCAAATTTCATCGCCATATCTGAAATTAAAAACAAAAATGTGATAATTAACGAAAAACAAACTTAAATAAAATCCTTCAAACAAGTAGCTGCTTATCACAAAGTCGAGGCTAAAAATTGAGACAGCTTCTATAATGGCACTGATAAACCGATGGAAGTACCAGAACCAAATTATATCATAGAGTAAAAAATAGGGATGAGTAGCTACAATTTAAGGCCTATGCAAACCGGAACGGCATGGCAAAGCATGACAAAGTATTTTGCCGCCGTGGGCATGCCGTGGCATGCCGCGTCACGACGAAGTATGCCTCGGCAACTTCTGCTTAGGGATGTTCATATAAAAAATATATTAATATTTTCGATATATCGTAAGTAATTTGATTGTATGTGACTAGTCTATAATAATAAATATTAGATAGGGATCAGGTTAATATGAATTAAAACAGTTAGGCTGAAGAAACAAATCAATTTTTTTTATTTATAAATCCCAGTATTTTTTGTAACTTTATTTATAAATCCAGTATTTTTTGTCTAGATTAGAGGGCTCAACACAAGGATTTCAAAAAGGTATATCATGATTATCATTACCGTAATAAAAAAAATACATCATAAATCTACGATTATAATAATTATGCCCAACTGCAGGGGCTTAGACCTACCCTCATTAGAGAGCGATTGGGCGTCAGAACTAAAAAGACATAAATAAAATAAAAATTTAAAAAATAAAAAACCCGCCTGCGTAAAAAATATAACTAAATAGAAAATCAACTGAAAAGGCCGGAACAAGATAAAAATTCAATAATTACATATAGCCAGCGAAATAAATCGAAACAATATCAAACATAAGTACTGTATACAATTAAAAATATCAATATGGTAGTCATTCGAAATTTTATTCAACATCATACATAACACACAGTCGGAGGCACTCACAAAGTGAGAATGATTTGACTTATCATTAAATTTTATGCCTCCGACTGCATGTTATGTATGATGTTGCATAAAATTTCGAATTTTTAAATTTTTTTCTCTATAGCTGAGCGCGGGCCTTCCGTAATCCCTTGCGGAAGGCCCGCGCTCAGATCGAGCCAAAACCCCCACAGGCCTTATGCAGATTGGTGATGGGTATTAAGGACAGGCATTTTACGACAACATACTGTGAACAACGGAATTTATTTCAAATATATTTTTAAGGTTCTATTTATTTTTAGAAGATTTTTTCCTAACTAAAAGTGATCATTCTATTTTTTTGAGTTTTTTCAAAAATATTTTATTTTATTTACTTAAATTACCTATATGTATTTTATGTGACATCGCCTGAGAGGTAGGTGTTAGGCTAATGATAATGACCTATGCAGTTAGGACTAAGTAAATAGCAAAATACCATCCCAATTTATAAATACCTGGATACGTTTTTGTGACTCCATTTAATTAAACTCAAACCTTATTATTGACAAGTTTCGAGAAAGACCGCAAGACCTTTAGTTTTACTCAGAAGTTATTTCATATTTGTATCATTGCGCTTTAAGTTCATGGAATATTTTATAAAAACAGTTTCATAGACTTTTAGTGTATAAAAGGTCTGTCAGAGCGTCTACTTTTAATAGTCTTGCCCCGATGTAACTTTTTGAAGGATTTTCGACTTAAGACAGTTGTCAGAGGGTTGTAATTGTGTGTAGGGTTCCAAGCAAACTCTACTAACTTTATTAGCTGTTGTAGAGCGCTTACGTTTCTCGGAATACCTTCGAGCACGCGCCGCTCGCTGCTCGACGGCTGCGGCGCGTCTTGCTTTTTCACATTTACGATTCCAATATTTCCAGGAAGTTTCCTCGTTCCAGGAGAGTTATTTTAAACGTTTAAGGGTTTCTTTATGCTATTATTGTTTTTGTTTCTGCTATAATAATAACTACCAATTATCGTTTACAGTGGAATTTTTATACCGTTGTTGCTTGCACTTATTTATTATTTTTATTATAAATGATTTTATAAAAGAATGAAACTAATATAAGCGTGCTGTAACTCAAGCTTTAATTTGAGTGTTCAATTGGGTACCAACCAACCAGTAGTTGTATATTTAATTGCTTTTTATTATTATTTTAAATTTATTTTTTCAGTTTTGTTATATTTTTTATTGTATTATGATTAAATTGTGCGTATGTTTTTGTTGCAAATAAATGAATTATCTATCTATCTAAAATTTTGTCGATAGTTTACAGTCATTCAGAATACTAAGTGTAGCTGTTATGAAAGTTGCACGGATTGTATCCTAAGCAATGAAAAATTAAAAAAGATTTCGGCCGCATTTGCTTCACGTATTAATATATAGATAGCCTTCTGGATATTTTTATTTATTTATACTATTTTAGAAGCTCTTAGTTATTTATCATATTCTTATTTTAAGTGCAAATCTAATTAAAGAGAACAATCAAAGTAGCTCTAGCGCGACCACGGTGATGTCACTAATAATACCTAGAAGTCATTCTCTTAATTATCACCACTAGCGATTGAATAACTACCCATATTTTAATTGATAGACCTGATGATACAATTGAAACCCGTCAGTTAGGACATTCATTGAATTCCTACACTGCATTAACATTTACAACTAATTAAAAATAAGAAGACACCTGAGGAATAGGATAGTCAATATAAATTTAATTTCTTATTTAACATTTAAATATATACTTAAATAATTTATAAATTAAAAATTATATAAGATTACCTATTTAAAGACAATATTATTATAACCTTTTTTGAAAACTGAATAACTTTGCAGTTCTCCGCACGCAGATGACCTTTATGGTACAAACGGATGGAATAACCTTAAGTAGCATTAGTTACTACCTGTTGCCCGCGAGTTCGTTCGCAAGGACTACATTATTCCACAGAAAAATATTACCAGATAAAAGGTAATCTATGTCTTAGTCCGGGTTATGGTGTCTCTATGTGCAAAAATTCATCCAAATCCGTTCAGCCTTTCTCAAGTGATGCTCTTACCAACGAACAGCACTTCATTTTTATTTATTTAGATTTACCTACAAATTATTTATTTATTTAATTAATTAACACGGTTATATCAACACTTACATTAATGATTCTATATAAATTACAATAAACTAAAGACATAAAATTTGCGCCAACGGCTGTAGATAACTTGGATTTTAAACTATTTTAATATAATCCTACTTACACGTTAATTAAAATATAACATTGAAAGTTAGTGATGGGACTGCCAACCCGGGTCTAGCAAATCAAATTCAATAAGGGTCATTTAAGCATTGTTTTGGTTCACCTCCGCAACAGTTACATAATTAATTACACATATGTATTATATGTGCTTTCACGTATATCACGACACCAACGAATGATATCCTATTGTACGAGTACGCAAACCATTTATTCGACGACGGTCATAAATTCAATTGGCGTAAGGTACATTAGATCATTTTTCAGCACCGTTTTACTTCATATAAATCCCTGACGACTCTAAAAGATACTAGCGTTTTTTTTTCCTAAAAACTTGTACTTAGATTGTACCTTACGCCAATAAGGTTAAAGACTGTCTCACACAATAATTTAGGGCGGAGACTTTAAGCCTGAAGTGCCTGAAGTACTTATTACAAAAGGCGCTGCCATGGATTTTTCATCATATCCTGTCAAAGTTCGGACTTATCTAGCTGTCCAATATGCTTTTCAGGTGTAGGTAGGATAGACCTTTTTTTATAGACCCTAACAGCATATTTAACAGGTAATTACATTTCTAATTGCTCCTTCTATTTTGTTATGAATTAGGTGTGGCGACAAAACAAGTTATGAATAATATATGTATTCTTTTTACTTCAAATCACCTTGTAGTACCTTAACACTATTAGATGGTGCATTTTAATTTCATGAAAATCCCTAAATAAAGCTAGAATGTAAAAATAATCCCTCGCGTCGTTAGACACACTATTTAAAGACGGGATGTTGGGTTCGTAAATAAAATAACACGTGAGAACTTCATAATTTTAGATTTCAATGTTGATAAAAATATACACTTTATTTTAGTGAGCTTTATTTTGAATATAAATTGTTGACGTGTTGTTTTTATTATTATTATTATAATCATCGTTATCTAAAACAGCTTCGCCGTTGAGTGCACTTTTCAAATAAGTTTTTGAAATAATCAACATTTTTTAAATTTTATTTTTATTGCTAATTGCTGCACCAAATCAACATATTATTATGTTTTACTAATAAGTATCAGCTCTTATATATTTCAGTGGAATTACACATTTAAATAGAAAAGTTACCTTTTAGTTTATATCGATTAAGTATAATCGAATTACTCAAGTTTGTTATCGGAAAAATATAATAATAATATATCAAATTTTCTGGTCAAAAGGTTTAGGACAATGAATGTGTTATAATTTTACAGATAATCGGATAAAAAATAATATCTCATTTATGTGTTTAGGTTTTAGATAAATACATGCTCTTTTTAAGAGACATTCAATAAATTATAAAAAAACAAATACATTTCATTGCAAAAATAGAAACTGTAGATTAAATTGATTTCTAAAAAAATATAGTTGAGTTATATAGGAAATTAATTTTTATAACAAAGAGTAATGGCACAACTACCAATAACCAGCCAAACATGTGGGCCCAGGAGAATGCAAGCCGCAGCTCCACCTGTCCAAGGTAGCCGGCCGATTGAACAAACATCGGCCGCTCATTTTATTGTATATTTATAGCATGCATTTGCCAGACAGGTTCCAAAGTTTGCAGAGTAAGTGCCAGTAAAACAGAGTTGATAAATATTATATTATCAAAAGTATAAACTAATTTGTATTGCACTGTTTCTTTGTTATGATTTGATTGTAGTTTGTAACGATGTTTGAATCAGACCGTTTTGAAAACGTACAAGCTGTTGATAGCGAATTATACCTACACTTCGAACCAGGATCGATTAATCAAACTCGCGTACAAGGAGAACATTTCCAGAAATGCAGCGGACTGCAACACAAGAGTGATGAATGAAGGAGAATAGCAAGTGCCCGGAGAGAACCTGTGGGACCGGTCGCGGTAACGCTTTTTGTTCCCGGTCCATGTCGCCGCGCGACGGCGACGCTCTAATGAGAGATCCCAACTGAATGGGAATGGATGATTACGATCGACATACACGCAATGATTACATTGATTGAATCTTCTGTGGAAATGACGCAACATAGCTTATTTGGGTAATTACAACATAAAACGGATGAGTAAATTAACATTGATAGCGATTGCAATTCAAACTATGTAACCTCAACCCTCTTAATAGATTCCCACTAATGTTATTTACAGTAGCACACTAAAACTGCCAGTATTCGAAATATTCAAAACATAATTCGGTTTGTTATCATTCTGTTAACTCTTTATCGCGTGGCATAAAAGTGACACTGATAAGATTTATTTTGCGATTTTTGTTATCCGTTTCGGCGCCGAAAGGAAAGGTGTGCGAGATGGGGAGAAGATCGGCACGCGGCGGGGGCGGGCGGACGTGCCAAGGCAGGCGAGCAACGTATTTACTCATACGGCCGAGGCGTAAATCACCGTGCATCTATTTCGAGGCGGGCGGTGCGCGGGCGGGCGCGGGGCGCGGGGCGCGGGCGGGGGCAGACGCCGCTGCCGGTCTGGCGCCAGAAGGATTCCCCAGCGCGCCGCGCCCCGCGCCGCCCCCTCCGCTAGCCGAGGTCACCGCGCACCCGTGCCTTTCCTTGCTTACTGTCGCGAACGCCTAACACGTCGACCTATTATTTAGCATATCCATGCCGTTGGCGTTGCCACATTAATTAGGAAGTGACTTCATCATGTATTTTGAGTATTACTTGGGTAGGTATATTATCAATTTAAACTTCGACTTCTTAAAAGATAAAATAGATAAACTGGATGTTACAAATGAATTTAACTCTATATGACCTTTGCTTCATGTTGTTTGACTTCAGACAAAAAAAAACAACTTCCAATAGTCAATCTGATGATTTACACTATTAAGTAATTATTAGGTATGTTAACTTATAATAACTTACAGATGACTAAGCGAATATAGCTGTACATACCTTTTTGCGATTCACAAAATTAATTGTCATCCTCTTCAATTATCTAATTCATAACAACATTTATCAATGCCTTGTTTCCATTAAAATTCGTCACTATTGTTATTCTACCTACCTTACAACATACACAATATGACCAGCATAGTAGTAAACTAAAATTATAGAAGCGACCAAACCTAATACGCAAACGAATTGCATAATAGACGCTGAATGTATTCGTATACTCACTTGTCATTGTCCTCCGATGCTTTCCGAGACGAAGCAACAGCCGAGCGCTGCGATGTGAGTAATCTGGTCTCCCCTGCCCCCCGCCTCGCCTCCGCCGCGCAGGGATGCCCTGCGGTCATTGGTTACTCATACATCTTGCAAACCTGTACCCGTTCCATTACACCAGTTTTAACATTTGTTTACATAATTAACACACGACACTGTTCAGTTTGCAAACTTAACATCACAAGTTAGATATTATTTCCAAAACATGTGATAAAACGTATTATAAAATAAATAGATGGACACTTGGATACACTGAATGTGCCGATCACAGACAGAAGGCGAATGAATAGGTACTCCTGTCAACTGAAAGTATGTACACACTACGCACACAATTCAGGCACTTATGCTCTACACAACACATGGATAAAACAGAAATCATCGAACGTAGTATAGAAAACACATAGCAATCTGATTTCTGTTCATTGAATGTTAAGGTTAGTTTTTGCATGAACGGAAACGTTTACAACGTATCTACAAGCAACAAGGCACTCGCGCACTTTCGGACATTTGCTTTTCGTTCGCCTTTAACGGTGCGGGCGTACGTAAGCTCTCGTAACGATATTAACATTTTAAACAATTTAAAGCTGAATTGCTATGCAGTCTGTCATTCTTCCTGGTGTGTATACGTAAAAACTGAAAATTTGCATGTACTTATATATTACACTTCCACAAATAACTTACATTACGTAACTCCTCTAAATATTTTGTTAGGCAATTGAAACTGAGGAAGTTCCGGTTTCGGTTAAATTCCAATAGTAAATAGTATTTACATTGAGATTGAAAAGTTTTTCAGGTTTTAAATGAAGCTTAGCTTTACTAGAACTATAAATGCATGGATTTCAAGGCAAAGTATCGTGTTTATTTAGTACTTAGGTACCTAACCGCAAAACATACTTTCTGAAAATGTATGACGTCGCACTCAAGGAGACTGAGTGGGCTAGGGAAGATAATCCTTCCTGTGGCCCGTCTCGCTGGAGAAGGGGAGGCGAAGGGGTTATGCCCAGCTCTTGCCCCCCCCCCCCCCCCTCCCGCGAGTTTGTCTCGCAAGGTGTTTTTGAAATCAGTCTTCTGCCCTAGTTACCTCACGGTAGGCCCGTGGGCTGAGTGTAGAAGATTCACTAGGCTATTTCCTTATCTCCGTCGCTCACGTTCGGATAGCAGACCCCCAGGTGTAAGTGGGTATCCCCCTCCTCCTCACCCTCCCGGTGGCTTCTTCATGACAGCTGGCTGCGATCTTCTTCTCCTTTTCTTTAACTCCCTCCAACATGATCGAATTTCTTTTCGTTAATATTATTCTCTTTCATACTAGTTCTCTATTAAAATAACATGCTTATTCAGTACTTTTCGGATTCTTTCCAACCCCTAATACATACCAATAAAACAAATGCTTTCACCGTTATTGAGGAAGTTTTTGAAAACTATTGAATGCAGTTTTACTTAAGGGGGTGCAGCGCGGACGCAAAACTGCGAGTTTCAAGTTTCTTTATGATAGCGAACGAACGGCGCGTGGCAGTGGGGTGACAACGGCGCACGACTACGAATACGCACGCACACTAATATCTGTACAGAGTAGGCTGGTGATTTAATTAGAGCAATGTTTACTTTCGTAAAATCATAGGCGTTTGGGTAAAAAATTATAAAAGTCTTAATATTTTCATATTCATGTTTTTTAATTGAAAAATAAGACAACAGTGACCTGCGGAATATCAATACAAACATTTTGATGTAGGATCATTGTTTCATTTGTGCTATATTTACAAAGTTTCTGAAGAAATAAGTTTTAGATATCATTATTTTACGTATTGTTTATGCAGTTTCTGGGTATTTGTTTCAAATTCCAAGACAACCATGACCTTGTGAAAGGATCAAGCTAACCTACACTAGTCCTTTTAATGTATAAGACCTATTCAGCGCCTAGCACCAGTGACTTAAAACACGTAAATTTTCAAATTCCGCGCTGCACCCCCTTAAGTTAAAAATTAACTTTCCTTGAAATATTATTAATTTCATAAATTTTACGACTTTCTCATACTAACTCATTTGAATACCCTGTTTAATATTATAAGCTGTGTTTATATTTTGTTGTTGCCTAGTGGCAACATGATAGTTCATACGTGCACATAACATAATTGTTCTAAATCGTGTTAATGGAAATCAGAAACAAAATAGTTTTACAACTAATATTTATTCTCTTGTTGTTGATGACAAAATATGAAGCATGATTTGGCTCGAAGGACCATCACGTGAAAGAAATGTTATCAGCTAACAAAAAAAATACCATAAGGCCTCTTCCTCACCGGCTCGGTACGTTTTCGGTTCGGTACCGCCTCTGCACCAAATCTGTACAGATTGTTTACCGAGCGCATGTAATCAAATGAGAGCTTTCACACCGAGTCGTTTCGGTACAAATTTTTTACCGAGCGCATCGCGCACCTCTGAACAGAATCTGTATCAAGCGGCCGGCCTCCCCCGTCAGCTCCGCCGCGCGCCTCACTCACACCAGTCACACACCAGCCACACTCAGCGCCCGACTCATATCGAATGAACAATACCGTACCGAAAACATCCAGAGCCGGTCGGGAAATATTTTGCAGCAGAAAATCTGTACAGATTCGGTGCAGAGGCGGTACCGAAACGAAAACGTACCGAGTCGGTGAGGTAGAGGCCTAAATATAATACAATTTTTGCACAAACCACTAACTGAGGTGCGCTGAGGTCCGTCACGATCCAGTCCAGGTGAAACCTTCTAGTAGATGTGTCATCGGTGACCGTATCGGCACCAGAGCAAGATAATATTTCAAAAGGAAACCTGTTTTAAATAATAAAATGGATTTGTATTGCACAGTCATTCTGTATGGCGCAGTTATGTTGCCTTACTTTGAAGGAAAGTAATCTTTAGGTAAACTAATGACAATTATATTGATTATTAAAGCGGGTTTTCGTAAATTTCAGTAGGAAGACTATAGCAAGTGCGTGGTGCATAATCCACAGTGACTGACCTAATTTAAGTGCCCAGTCTCCATTTATAAGTTATTTTTTCTTGTAACGATCAGCTGTCGTCGTGTTGGGATTTAAGAAGGTATGATATTTAAGTAGCGTCACCTGGTGACAAAACAAGGTTGCATTTTTTCACACAAGGTCTCGTTTTTGCTCTTTTATGCGAAGGGTTTAATATCTATCAAGTTTAAATTTGCAAAAAAAGTGCAGGATCCCGCTGGATCTAATATGCGGGATTACTCATGCGGGATCCCGCACGTTTGTGGGATTAAAAAAATATATATTTAAGAAAAACGGGCTCAGGCGACGTTTTTATTTTTCTCCAGCACAGCCTCATTAATAAGTGATTTAACAACTTTCCCATAGAACTCGTGACTTTTCTATAGAATTTGTATGGAAAATAATTTTTGTCAGTTTTTAACTTACAGTTAAATAAATTTTGAATTTCTATTTCGTTTTAGGTGAATTATATATCGGAAATTCGAAACGCAACGTAATAAATGTCAGTTTAAGCACTCTATGGCTAGGGATTCCCCGAATAGTCAAATCTAAAAGACGAAACGTTAGATACTTTATCATTTCTTCGAAAGTATTATCAAAAATTATAATCTGATTTTATATAGTTTCTTAAAAGAATTTTATTCAGTTGATAATTAGTATCAGTGGTCGGAGTAGGTAGTGCCATACGGGGTGAATGACCACAGATGTGTAGATTAACATGGACATGCCCCGGGATTCGAGATTGTTAAATGCACTATTAAAAAAAAAGACAGTAGCATGATGTCTCTTTTGAGGTGTGCTTAAGCTGTAATCCTCATATTTGAAATCTCAATGAAAACGAATTAAGACAACGCTAAAAAATAGTCATAAATAGTCATACATGTAAAAAAAAATCGCATTATAGTTTCGGCTGTAACGCCGAAACTATAATGCGATTATGCCATTCAATGGAAGATAAGAAGTGGATTCCGACATTTAAAAAAAAATTCTACTAAGTATACTTGTTGCGATACCTACCTAACTTTTGTACTTTAGTAAGTAATTTTTGTAAATAAATCAGTTCGTTCTAAGCTTGAAATCGATTTCAAGTTTAGTTATTTATCACTCCACACAAGTCTCCTAAATTTTGTACACGACTGTACATCCACAGAAAAGTAGGGAAAATAAAAACTTTTTATTTTCAAATTAAATCAGCTCAAATTTATTTTCGCTTCATACGACTACTTCATGACTATTTTTGGCACAAACTTTAAACCGAAAATCGTAGGCGTTCCGGGGAAATTTGAAGTTTTCAAATGTTTAAGCCATAATCCTCACCAGGGTACCTTTATATCTCTGGAATCTTTTACGGACTATTTCTGAGATTTGGCATATCGTTGTGACTATTTCATTACTATTTTTTGGAACCTAAACCAATTCAAAAAACTTTACCGTTTGCTTGCACCAGAAGTGAGGATTACAGCTTGACGTTCAAGCCATAATCCTCACTAACCTATAGCTATAACGCCGAAACAATAATGCGATTATTTTTTTTACATGAATGACTTATTTATGACTATTTCATGACTATTTTTTAGCGCTGTCAAAATTCGTTTTCATTGAGATTTCAAATATGAGGATTACAGCTTGAAGCACATCTTTTGAGTGGTTACATTGCAACGTGTCGATATATTAAATCCCAATTAAATTGGTTTTCTCAGCAAGTACAACGTGGGTAAAGCTGTGTCAAAAAA
Source organism: Eudonia mercurella (assembly GCA_963082485.1). Taxonomy (NCBI): domain Eukaryota; kingdom Metazoa; phylum Arthropoda; class Insecta; order Lepidoptera; family Crambidae; genus Eudonia; species Eudonia mercurella. The sequence continues at coordinate 8,168,059 of OY720023.1, read as the reverse complement.
CTAGTATTAGTGTACATTTAGACAATTCGACTCGTCAAGAAATAGTATAGACATATAGAAATCACTACAGATTTAAAACAGTTTTTTGTAGTATTACTAGTTGGTCGTAACGCTTATAGCATCAATTGTTTTTATGAAACTGCTATTCTCTTACTGCTAACAAACAAGGTAAGTATTTATAGTTAAAAAAATGGTGACGTTTTTAGGGTGCGGATTTATATTGCCTACATTTAATTTATGTAAATTAAATGTAGGCAATATTTGAGTAAAGGTGATTTTTACAATCCCGGGATTTTGAGATGAGAGGGTAATAGGGTATGTCCATGTTATGCCACGATCGACGAATCTCGTGAAATAGCACTATCTACGCCGACCACTGGTAATATAACTCTTTATAATAATATTAATAATAAAGTAAATTTACTTATTTACTTGTCTCTATTAAAAAAAAATTTTATCTACTTAAAACAAAAGAAAAGTTTAAATAATCGCAATCCCGCGGGACCCGCGGGATTATGGACCTCAATGCTTTGATGCGGGATTGGATTCCCTACCTAAGATAATGTACAAAGGGAAAAAAATAGAAACAATCCTATTAAACGACAAGCAAATTTATTTAACTTTGTTTACATAGATAACCCTTCTTCGTTGAAACAAAACATCAAATGCTATCAATACAAATACATATTGACGGTTAAAACGCGTAAATACCACGTAAATCAAGATATATCTCCGATGCATAAAAATAAAGTGACATTATAATTATTTGTTACTTCAGAGTTATAAATAAATGAGTTGAATAATTATTCATTAATCAATC